>JBBCBC010000026.1:29410041-29593070 GCA_037126765.1 Stenogyne calaminthoides | reverse complement strand
TGTAAAGTGTTAGTTCTACGAGCACGGTATTAGTAGTACGTAACAAAAATGCACATATTACTTTGCTTGATTGTATAGTGTATCTAATTCGTTTTATTATATATCGCCTGATTTCTCTATTATTATATGTATCAGATAACGCAAGTATTTAATTAGGATGGAAAATATAGATAAGTGTAGGTAATTCTGAAATGTAATGGAAATTAATACCCATTTTTCTTTTTTATATTTAGATGTAGATTCTGTCAAATAAATATTCATTTCTCGATTTTGGGAGATCTTGGAGTTGAATAGATATGAGAATAGTAGAAGTGTCAAGATTCACACCTGGCCTATTGGTCAATTAATTCAGATATATTTTTAACCTCCTAATTATACTTCTTTTATAAAATGAGAATAAAGACAACGATATATATGTTATGTTGTTCTTGGTATATATAATTACTATATTATATTAAAGACCATATGTAGCTCTTTATTCTTTTTCTGAAACAAGCAAGTGATATTAGTTCTTCATAAACCCTAAAGTATATGAGCAAATGTTATTACCTCTTTTATTTTGATCCTTAAGAATTTCAGATCTCACTGGAGAACTTAAACTGTATTAAAATACATATATAGTTAGGTGTGTGTTTGTTTATGGATTTAGGGAAAACTAATTATAGACCTTTAAATTATAACTTTGCTTGTTTATATCGCATTTGGCATACGATTTAAATTTCTAAAATTCTGATTTATAAACATCTATAATACAATTTATTTTATTTTTACAAAACTTATTTTCTGAATACACTTACTGAATCTTTTCATCTATCACACACCTTCTTTAGTATTATCTAGCCAACTCAACCTCCTCTTCTCTACTTTTTCTATTTACATATTTCATTCTCTATCTCTTTACACATAATTTATAATACACTACAATCATTTATCCCATATATATTTTAAATCATCTTATTGTTATACAAATTCATACTCTCAAACATATACAAAATCTAAGATTTTTTATTTTATTTTTCAAATTCCTTATACACAAATTTAAATCCTCAAAACTAGGAAACGAAACGAGTTCTTAATGTATGATTTGTACCATTATAATTTTTAATTTCAAAACATTATTTTTGAATTCAAATAACTTAATATCCTTCTGGTTTCTGGGGAAATTCTGAATTGATTCAATTTGAATAAATTTTCAGATTCATGTCACTATAATTAACTCCTAGCTAGATCAAGACTGATTCTGCTACTGATATATATGGCGCTTAAAAAAACATTAGGACTGGGGGGGCTGACTGATCCAAAACATTTTGAAATAAACATTATTTCGACAAAAGTATTTATAGTGAAGATATAATCCATAAGATTTCTACATGTTTAATTCACAAAAATGGACCTCATCGAGTGACTTGTTGGAATGATGATGTTTTATTGGAATTGTTTCATCACAAAAAATGAGCCAGCAAACAGTGTAGTTTAGAAGAAGTAGCACAATTTAGTACTTGAACATTGCTTTGTCAGCCTTCCATTTGTTGCTGGGCATCTTTTGGGATTATGGGCTGATTTTTGGCAAATCTCAACACACATTATTGTGTGTAAAGATCTCATTTGTGTTTTTAGAATGTGGGGTGCTTTTGCTGTTTATATTCCCCTACACTCGACAAACCTCTTCAATTATTTTAGAGCCTGAATAAGAATGGGGTATCCATTACATAAAAAGTATATATATATATATATACACATTTGCATAGTACTGCTTCTTGTAGTTTAATTATTATTTTTATTTGATCTCGACCTTTAAATTGGCTACTTTAACTTAATTACTGGGTTTGAAAATAGTCATATCAGTACTTTATGGATTTCAAATTGTGGGTTAATGAGTCACATGTTTGCAACTTATTTTTTTGGGTGAGATATGCCAAAGCTCTGAAGACCAACTTTAAATTTTAAGATTTTTCACTGTAGCATTTCATTGAATTTTGAAACGGGTTTCAAATTGAATAAGTTAATAAGAACTCCAATATGTAGGATATTATTGCTGTACATTTGATTGATTAGGAGTCTTCTGTAAAAACTGATTGAGTTTTATGATTTTAATTGATATAACAAGTTGAGTATATATTTTTGTGTAAATATTAACTCTGGGTTTTTACTCGTGGCATATATGGACCCCTGACTGGAAAATTATGAGTATATATTGTTCATTTTTTTTCGCCTCATGACTGAAAGTATATATTTATGATATGTGTGCTTTTTTTATTTTTAATTTGTTTTCTTTTCTTGATAGAAATATTAGGAGGGTGTTATATTAAAATGATATTGTTCTAATGTAACTATTCTGATATTCTTATATTTATTTTTATATACTAAATTTCAAGTTTTAGGTCTGATCTAATCGATATAAAAATATGAAGTTTGCTATCAATTTGATTTTCGTTTTTCAACGATTCGTTTGCCATCAATTCTTCTGATTTTCGTTTCAACGACGTTTGCTCATTGGCTTTAACATTTTGCGAACGATGATATCAGTATTGATGTTATTAATATTACTGCTCTTTATGTTTAAAAAATAAATATTTGCTTGATATATAATATTCAATATCCTATCGTCTTCAAAATTATTATTAAATTTTCATTTTGGCATTTCAAATGAAATCCTACTGAGGGAAAATAATATTAATGTTTATTATTATATTAGTATATCTAGTTAATCATTGTAATTTATATCCTCTTTGACGTACGAGAAATCGTAGAAATGGTTAATATTATAATTAATTAAATTATTTTATAGTTTGCTAATGAAAGTCCTCCATTATCATTAATTAGTTTCCACTATTCGTATTATTTAAATCTTTAAAAAGACGTGTTGATTCTTTGTGAATTATGACTTGTAGAGGTATATTCCTAGTAAATTTCAGATTCAATACTAGCCAATTCGTCCCTTTGAATATAGCTTTTCTAGATCGCCTTCTGTCTGCCTGATTTTTTGTGACACAATGATGGAATTTGTCCTAATGTTATTATTAATTGATATTTTTTCTTCAATTTTAAATACTGCCAGTTGATAATCCCTTATGATGCTATAACTATTGGGATGAACATCTTCCTTGTTCTTTATTGGTTACAGAATTTTCAGATTAATTAATAACAATTATTATGTACGAGTCGACCTTTTGAATGCTGATGATTAATTTGTTTGAAATGTCAATTCGGTTTGCACTCTTGAGTGGCCTGCGTTTGAACTTATTTGCACTAATTAACTTGAGTCGGATGAGTTTTTTTATGAAAAGAACAATTTCAAATCTCTGAATACGATGATATATTTTATATATAAAGTATTTAGGCTTGAACCCGATTTTAGAATTTATCAAATATAATAGGCTGTCGGAGGCACTTGATATTCTCAGATTTTACGAGGTTGTTTTAGTGTTTTTTTAATTAATTGCCGTTTTTACATATTTCTTTTTCCCTACCGTTATTCCAACTATCCTACCAATCACACACCAATTTTAACAATTACCTTGAATTAATGGATTACCAATTATCTAATCTTTCCTTTTTAATGTTTTAATAGAGTAGAGACCAAATTATCTCCATAACGAGTCAATTTATTATTAGAGGATAAGAGAAAAAGATATGACTGAAATTAAGAGAGTTGAGTTTATAAAAATATTACACCAATAAAATATATGTAAGTTATTTCATTGCTTCTAATTTCAACCTAAAAAATCCCAAAAACAATACTATGCTAAGAATTGAGGATTACACTTATGTCTAACACATGTAAATGTTGAATAACGAAAATTCTATTCGAATATATCACATAAATTCAGTTTGATATGATCCGATCCCTAACATTTAAGGTGGTATGGGAATTAAAATCAAAGTTACTACAACTCCAAATCAAAAGTTTTCATGTCCAAAACATATAAAGGTTAGTAGTTAGTACTTTAATCAGACATTTGATCATATATGAATCTCCCATCTAATAAAAGTGACACAATCTGGAAAGCAAGTTCATTATAACTCATACAGATTGGTAGTTGCATGACCTGATTCATTCTCCATGATTGTGATTACTTATTTTAATAATTTTATATTCTTTTTGTCTGATACTTATCTTTAACCGCCACAAAAATAATGTTGGATAAAACTGGATGTTTGGTAATATTCACATGTCCGCACATACTCCTCCATTTTTGGTCAGATATCATGAGAACAAACAGCCTGATGACATATTTTTTCAGACTAACCTTAATTAATATTATTTAAATATTTTTTAATAATAATTACATACGAAAAATATACACAATATTTTTATGGAAGAAATTTAGTACTGGAAATTAACATATTAAGGTAAATATGAGATAGCAAAAAGAAAATTCCGCAATCTAATATCTATTTAAAAAATATTTTAAAAGTTCTAGTAATGACATCTAATTAAAAATAAGGAGGAGCATCATGAATAGAAATAGGTGTTTTTGGAATTTAAAATTAAGAAAAATTTGATGATAGGTGGCTTATTTGCATGCATCAATGATCAGACACAAGTAAAAATTAGTGGCTAAACTAGAACTTAATTTATAATGTAGTAGTTGTATGACTCTGAGTACCTAGCCTCACACTTTTATGTTGAGTTATTTAACAGAATTAAGAGTAGTATATTGTTTCCCATGATGAGACCTCAACAATCCAATCTTAACTATATAGTGATATTAAATTAATTAATTGTTGGTTGAATATTAATTGTTATGATACATACTAGCTAGCTAGGATCATCTCTGGAATTATGTTTTAGATATGACGATTGTATTTCACAATTAATGGTTATAGTAACTGGTACAAAAAAAAATAAAAATTCATCTTTGTAAAAGATAATTAAACATCATGGTGGCTACTAAATAAAATAGAGATTGATCAGGATAAGATTGATCATGAAAGAAAGTTAGAGATATTAAGTAATAGGGATTATTTTAAAACTACCTTAATATTTCCGCATAAATTGATATTTATTATCAATACCAACTTTCTAGTTTCCATCTTAAATTTTATTCACATTTAGTGCATGTTTTGAAAAACAACTTGAGCACAAGAAGCACTCCTTTTATTTAAAGAAAAGCTGATTTCTATTCCCCACTGGACTGGGTAGATTTAAGTAATAAAAAATTTGGGATATATCACAAAATTATAAGATCAAGGGTTAATGGATTTAGCTCCAATTTTGAACCTGTCTTGGTTAATTGTTCCAGGTAGATTACTGATACACGAATTTTATTTTTTCAAAAAAAGGGAAGATTAAATCAGTCTATTCATAATTCGAAAATATTTATATAATTATTTTACTAAATTATGAAGGCTGTACCGAAAATTTACCAGGATTCTATATTTTCATTAGTTCTTTTTACAGCCTACCTGGTTTTACAGCGTGTACCTGGGTAGTTGTTGAACTTCAGGGATAGTTTGCCTACTATTCAAAAAAAAAAGAATTGGCGCGAAAGTGGAAAAAAAATATGTAAATCAAACGCGGTCGATTCCCTATTTCACATGCCAGAGCCTTGATCTGATGCTTTCACGCCTCAATTTGCGCCACGCGTTCACATTTTGGCCCACTCGCTCAAGCCACTGCCCAGTGGGAAATTATTGTTCACCCATTCACTGCGCCATGATTATATTATTATTTAAATATTAGAACAGATGCTTGATCTTACCATAGATATACTACAAGAACTCAAGAGCATTAAACACTGTATTTAAACATACTTCATGAAAACAGAACTGCTCCAGCATCAAAAATGGATCCTGGGTCAATATTATTTCACTATAGTAAAATTTTGAATCCACCAATAATATTATGCACAAATGTCGGTACTTAATCCGTATTGTTATTGGGAAATGGTTTTAGAATTATGGCATCTATATTAAGATATGAATCATTCCGCACCCTATTCTTTCAAGTTTCAACTACAAAATATTTTGATTTATACAATTTTTTCCAACATAAATTGACTGTGTTCATGCATGTGAATATGTCCTTTATGTTGTGCAGCATGTTTGGACTGCAGCTCGTAGCATCATTGAATGAGAAGGTTCTTTTCTCTTTTTTCTGACAGTAAATTATGGTAAAGAATAGTTGGCAATTTTGTAGTTTGTGATCCATTATTTAAGTTTTATTTACTAAAAAAGTAAAAAATAATATTAAAAAACCCTATAAATCATGCATGTAAAACCTCTCATTTTTGCTCACTCTTGTGCAAGATGCGTAAGATTTATAACAAGATTTAAAATACAGCAACTTGTTATATTGAAGATGCAACTTGTTTTATATTCAAACAGTGCAAATATAAAAAAAAAATAGTTAAACGCTTTCAAACAAAACAAATTGTATGATTTTAATTAAAATACGTATGTAGTATATTATTTGAATTTGGATCATATTAAAATAAACTCCCCATTTTTATGTCTAGTTGTGTTTAAATATTTTTAAGAAAATATAAAATATTTTATATAAAGGTTATCTTTCAAAATAATCAAGGCTTAATTCATATTATATTGGGAATTATATTTACATCACAGAAAATTTAATATATCATTAGATTAATCAGTTGGTTTTTGTAACAGGATTGCGTGACTAGAAGAAAGAAAATCTATATGAAGCAGGTAATTAAGTCCCAAATGAAGTTGTGTTCTACCTAAAAAAAGTTAATATAATGCATTATTATATGCTCAAATTCGTCATGATTGTTGTAGCTCCTATTTTTTCATGTTTTTGCAGCGTTTTGCAAATTTATTGATTCTTGTATAAAGATCATGAAAACTTTTGTTTTACTCAGTTAATCTATTCATGTAAGTTTAATGCTTGTTATCTTCTTGCAATTTTCCTACTCAATTTTTTTTTATTTTTGGACATTAGTGTATAGAAACATGATTATGTAAGTATGAGGTTCATGGAATTTTATTCAGTCTCATTTTAATACTTGCTTTTTTTATGGTTTTAGTAGATAGATTGTTTTTATTGTGAAGAAAAAAAAAAATTGAGTTTGTACCCATTATAAATTACAACATATAACTATGCTAGAATCTTACTATAACATGCTTAGCAGATTGTACCTTTCACGGTGGGTTAAAATTGTAACATCGTTTATTCATTTTAGATAAATAAATAGTTAATTATGTTGGAAGAATTAATTTATCAAAGGAATTAGGTGCTATTCATGGACAAACGTTGCTTTATGTGATTCAATCTGAAATCTTTTTTACCTTGGAAGAAAAAATCATTTTGACGACGTTAAATATAATAAGAATAATGATTAATTATAATGTGTGTGTGTTTTTGGTGGTATTCCCTTTACAGTTTACTTAATATAGCTTTCCCTCCGCCCCAAACTTATTTTCCTATATATTCTACTTTTGGGCGTCTCATTATATTTTTATTTCCTTAAATGAAATTTTTACTTTTATCACGTAAAATACTAATAAATAACCTTTTTAACTCCAACTACCCATCACTTTATCACTTTATCACATAAAATACTAATAAAATTTTTTTAATCTCAACTCACCATTCTTTTATCATTTATCATATAAAATACAAATAAATGAACTCTTTCTACCCCAACACTTTATCACTTTTTTTTTTAAACCGAAAACACAAGAAACAGAAAACAAGAAATGGGGCGGAGGAATAAATAAAATTAACTAAAAAAACATATAAATTAATTAATTTAAATCGCTCTTTTTTTTTTTTTTTAACTGGAAGGCGATGTATAATGTGATAAAAACTCTAAAAGTTCCATGGGCCTTTTTTATTTTATTTTTTTTGTTAGCCCTTTATATAAATTGAAAAATTTTAAACAAGATATATACACGAATTGGCCAAATATTAACGTCTTTAATGACAATTTCAAACATTTACGACAAATATTTTAACTCAGTTTATTTTAAGATAAAAAAATGTATGAAACATACTTTATCGTGGGGCAGTCTGTTTTAACACAATTAACATCCAATTTTCTCAAAGTGTTAAAGCGTCGGTACTTAAATTATACCGGCTCACCGTGAGGCGGTCTAACACGAGTGTTTTTTTTTAAATAATATTACTCACTAAAAGAGTTTGCCAGTCATTTTAATTAGTTGATGTTTGCAAAGAAATTATAAGTGATGCAATTTGGAGTATTTTTTTTTTTATAGATTAAATAAGTTCTCCGATTTATAAGTTAAAAGTTACTTTAACTGCTTTTGGTAGTTTAGAAATATTTTTAAGTATTATTAAAAAAATTTACAAACATCATCAACTTAATTCTACTATTAATCAATTTTCTCATAATCACTAACTTTATATAAATTTTTTTTATTTTTTTTTTGCAAACCGGGCTTTATCTAACAATCTCAAATAAAATTTCAGCCCAAATAAAAGAACCTACAATTGGAGCTACCTAAAAGCTTTTATTTAATATTATCATAATACTGAGGGTAAATGGATCATGGCATTTAATGGGCTCATAATAAAAAGTCTTTGTTTGACTTTTTCCATTCAAAGTGGTGGACTTTAATACAGGTTTCAAGTTTCAACTTCAACCTGCATTAGTAACATGATCACAAGTTTTGTCTTCTCATAATACGACAGCAGATATTTTCAAAGTTTGCGACCACAAATTGATTCAATCATTCAACCCACACCATTATTAATGGAAAAGATGAGTTCATGAGATTTTATTCGAATCTTCATACTTACTATAATGTCATATAAAGATGCAGAGTATAAATAGATAAAAATTGTTTATCAATATTCCCAGATATCATTAATTTTTATTTATATTGGTTTGCATAAATGTTAGTTTAGGTGTCGACACGCCACAGGACCAACGGTGGTATCAGGCGTCCTTTCGGGGAAAAGATTGGAATTCACGAGGTCGATTATTGAGACCATAAATCACTAATTAAGAAAGTCAAAATTCTACCTTTCCAACAAATTGAACTCAAAGACTTTTGAGACGTTGTGTTGAGACTTGAGAGAGAGGAATTGATCCATTGTTGATCTGAAATCAAATAAATAGGAGCCGGTGTTACAACTTACAACTTAGTCTCCTGTGGCGTAGCGAATTAAAACCCAACAATATGAAGCGTGCAATCAAGGCATTCAATTCTAATATCAAGCCAAATAATTGTAACAAATTAACCACTATATAAAAGTTGACTTTCCTATGATATAAAAAGGACGTTTTGTGGTACATATAGAAAAAGTAATATATTCTTTCAACATGTGCTTCAAAGTTCAAAATCAAAACTTCCCTCCCACTCTATAAAAAAAAATTTTTTTTGACGGACTCTATAATATTTTAAAAGATGGAAAAAAAAGCTGCAATTTTGACATTCCTAGCCCTACTATGTCTAAGAAGAACGAGCTTTGTTGCATCTCTCAAAATATCCACCAAAAAATCATTCCTCTCTTCTAGCTCTCAAAATCGACGTTTAATTCGGACCTTGGCAAAGGGGTGAATCGGGAAAAGCGTCGTTTTACCTGGATTAGCGTCGCCTTGGCACCAAACGTTCAAAACGGCCTTAAATCTTTCAACATGCTTTTTTTACGAGGAAGCATTGCCCCAAAATCGGCAACCTCTCATTCCTAACATTTTTGGACATGAAACAACATCATCAACGGCCCATCCGAGTGAAATTGGGAAGTTGAGGCGCCTTCGTGTGTTAAAAAATGGCATCGAATCAGTTGAGTGGTGAATTCCACAAAGCATGGGAATGTTGAAAGAGAATTTGGAAGGTTTATACCTTTAGGATAATTACTTAAGTGGAGATATCCACGACACATTTAACGTAATGTGTGCAGCATTTATCATACATCTATCTTTACAACAATCTTACGGAGATATTCCGGTAGGATTTAAGGAACTTGTCACAGCATTAGAGCCTTCATTTAACCAAAAATCAATTATGGGTATGTTATTGCGATAATTTTGCCGATAGACAACGGTTAAATGTCACCGTTGTTGTATGTAGGGAAAAAAATAGTTGTCAAAACTAGTGTTGGATTTTTATCCGTTGTCATGAGACCTTTTCAATGACAACGGTTAATACCACATATATATAATATCACGTAATGATTTACGACAACAGATATAATCCACCACCAACTTACAACGGTTTTTACCTCCTACAACAGGTAAATCTCATCCATCGTACATATACAGTAATGAAGTATTTTTATCATGATGATTTATGACAACAGATAAAATCTAACACTAGCTTACAGCGGGTTTTTTTCGTAAAATTTCATCCGTTTGTTATATGTATATTCATAATAATTTGGTAATTTCAGGTGAATTACTGCATCAATCTTCAATATATCTTCTCTGCTGGGAATTAATGTGGGAGAAAACCAAATGTCTGGCACAATTCCAAATCAAATATGCACCCAATCTGCAAATCTTTGATTCTTGGATCTTTCTTCAAACCAATTCGAAGCATCCATCTACCATAACACATTGCCATTCTCTAAAAAACTCTTTTTGTCCTCAACAAATTCACAGAAAACATCCCAAATGAACTCTGGAATTTATCATCACTCCAAAGCCTTCATCTTTTCCAAATGAATTCAGGAAAAATCCACCTTCAATCGCTTAATCTTTCCATCTTGGAGAACTAGACTTCTTGGCGAAAACAATTTCAAAACAGAGTTCCAGAAACAGAAAACTCCCTGTTTAACATTCTTGAACCTTGACAGAAGAATAACTTCAACGGTGAACTCCTGATCTGTATTCAATCTGCCAGTTCACGAATGTTTAATCTGGGTCAACAACTTATCCGGGACCCTCCGTTTCTATAGACGAGGGCTCCCGCGCATTACAGAGTTATTACCTTATTGATAACCGTTTTCATGGAATCGTTCCGGTTCCATCTCAAATCTCTCTCAGCTCCGGATCCTGCAGCTTGCGCGTAACTCATTCACGGAAATATTCCTATGTCTCTTGAAACTTACGTCGTCTTGAGCCTTCCTTGGCAAGAAATCGGTTTACTAATGATTTGTCCAAACCGGAGCAAGTTTTCTCTTCTTTAACGGATTACGCGTTGACGCTTATAGCCATGTTTTCTAATCCCATAACAGCGTCCTCCCGAAATCTTTTAGGCTCAAGTAATCTATCCTCGACTCTTGTGAGGTTTCATTGATTCAAAGTAAATCGTGGGGCGGAATCCGGGTGAGATTGGTAATTTAAGTAACCTGTTGTGGTTGAACCTTGGTGATAATGAGTTGACAGGTGGCATTCCTGTAAATTGGAATGTTGAGAAAACTTGCAGAGGATTAGATTTATATGGGAATAAGTTGGAGGGTGTAAATTATGGATTATGCAATTTGAATAATCTTTTTTCAGTTAATGTGGCTGGTAATAGTTTGTTTGGAGCGATTCCAGGGTGTTTAGGAGCGTTTCTTCGATTGCGAGATTAATTTTGCGGATAATGCATTTAGTTCAAACATTCCGTCGACTTTGTGGTCTAATGGGGAAAGTTGAAAAGCTTTTTCTAACAATTTGATTGATGGTTTCCTGCCACTGAACATTGGAATATAGAGCCTTATGGAGTTGGATCTTTCTGATAATGAATCTTTGGGAGATTCAGCTTCCATTCTCAACCGGATGTGATTGATCTATCATTGTGCGTAACAATAAGTTGAATGGGACCATACCTGAATCTTTGTCTGTTTTAGAAGGATTTGCAGTACTTGGACTTGTCCAAGAACACGCCTCTCGGGTTTAATTCCCAAGTCGTTGGAGAAAATATGTCTCTTAGTTATTTTAATGTTTTTTGTTCAATGAGCTGGCGGAGAATTCGGATGAAGGCCTTTTGAGAACTTCACAGCAGAGCATTTACGGGTAATAAAAGGTTTGTGTGGGGCGCCTCGTTTCAAACTGGAGGCTTGTAAACGGACTATGTCAGACAACCCCAAGAAAGAACAAACTTTTTGAAATTTATACTACCTGCAATAGCTTCATTAGTTATTTGCTGCCTTTATTCTCGTCTTGCTCTTGAGGCGCCGTGTGTTGAAACTCCTTCCTTTGTCTCTTTCTGATCCGGCATCTTGGACACGTGCATGGGAGGAGTTTACGTATTCTGAAATCAACGTGCTCTGCCCCACTGATGAAGAACTTGATTGGGCAGGGCTTTGGCTCCGTATACAAAGGATGTTTCTCTCGATGCAGCGGTTGCTGCTATTAAGGTTTTCGATTTAGATGTACAAGATTTGGAGAATGGCTTCCCGACAGAGAGTGCCAAGTGATGGGAAGCGTCGACATGGAATCTTGTCAAGATTATCATCTGCTCCAACCTTGATTTTAAGGCATTGGTAATGGTATATATGCCTAATGGGAACCTTGAGAAATGGTTATATTCCATCAATTGTCCATGACATTTTTCCAAAAGATTGGAATAATGATAGATGTGGCATCTGCAGTCAGTATTTACACAGAAGGTTATACGTTTCCTATTGTGCATTGTGATTTAAAGCCTAGCAACATTCTTTTGGACGAAGATATGGTCGCACATGTAGCCGACTTTGGGTGCCAAGCTCTTGACACAAGAACAACAAATGCAGCAAACCACAACTTTGGGTACCATTGGGTACATGGCACAGGTAAGAATCTATTTTTTGCCAATTGGTGGGTTGAAAATATTTGTTTTTTTGCATACTTGATCTTGTTCAAAAACATTGCAGAAATGCAGTTCGGAAGGGTTAGTATAAACCATGGCGAATGTTTACCTTCACGGGATATTGTTGATGGAAGTATTTACAAGAAAGAAGGCCGACAGGCGAAATGTTTTCGAGGAGACAGACGATGAAGAGATGGGTGTCGGAATCTTTTTCTGCGTGCAGTGATGGAGATTGTTGATGGTGATCTAGTGAACATGGATGATGAAAGTAGAGCTAGACATGAAAAACTGCTTGGTATCAATTGTTGGATTAGCTCTGGAATGCTGGGCAGATTTGCCTTGGGGAGACCAATTATGAAAGATGTCCTTGTAAGAATCAGCAAGATCAAGTTGAACTTATCGAAAAGTAACCATTAAATGAAAAGCATTCATGGCAAACCGCCATGAATGAAAAATTTGAATATTTGTTTATTGATTGTCTTTAAGTTGTGTATTAGTCTCACGTGTAAGAGACCTTATCTGATTTTTGTCAACTTAAATTGAGGGGGCAGTTTGGCATCAATGTGTCATATTGAGTTAAAGCTTCCGTTATTTCCATTACGAGATGTTTTTCAGATTTAAAATTTCAATAGAACTCATCACTGTATACCATCTATAATATTAGACTATATTCTTTCATCTCTTTTTTGTTTCTCAGTATGACTTGTTCAATTGTACACACTTTCATATTATATAATAATACAATATCAACCTACTTTTTCAATGTTGATGAGACATATAAAATTCTACCCCTAAAATCTCAAGCATGCAAACATTATGTATCACAAACTCGATGAAACTTGTCATACTATAGAAATTACAATTACAACTTATACAGATACCATTGTCTTATAAACTAATACCTTAAGCATTTAAAGCTATAACATCAGTTTATAAATAATGATATTATTGATAAGTGTTGTGGTATTAGTTTTAAGTGTAATTGTATAAATTTATATTATGAGCAAGTTTTCTGGAGGCTGTCTCTAAGTTTACCCGAAACAAAACACACCTTTAAGAACTCAAGGTGATTGAGGTAACATGGGGATGCAACTGCTAGTTCGAGATGAATATTAGGCAATAGGCATTAGGGGCCCAAAGTAAACACAATTTATTACAGCCACATACTACATTGCTTAGGGTCTCAATCATGTTGTTCCTGGTTTATAGGAGATGTTCAAAGTTTGGCAATAACCAGCTGTCTTAACCCGAGTGGAAAAATTCATGATTTGACTGCATAAAACAATCAACATGATACCATTTTGCTTCTGATGGTGAAAACGGAACGAAACTGAAAAATTCACACGAAAGTTCAAAACCTGGAGCCGGAAATACATTTGTAACCTCAACATGTGTCATCTTTTCTGTACAAGCGCATGAAATTAGCAAAGAGCTAATTCGCAATCCAGTAAACGATTGAGAATTTCCCATAACTTAGTCGTTCATGGGGTTCTGCCCAACAATCTGCAATCAAGAACCGACATTAGTGTGTTTATAATTTTTATATTGATTGCCCCAAATTCAAAAGAGCAAATGTGAAGTTTATGCAACTGCTTAATTAAATTAAATACCTGCAATCAAACTGCCCAGGTGGCCCTGCAGGTATTCTCCAACAGCGATCCCTCGTGTGCAACAGCATAGACAACAACCTAAACAGGGTAAAAAACGAAGATGACGAGATCAGCCATAGAAGGAAGAAACTAACAGACTATAATAGTGATGAGATTAAGGGGGTGTTTGCAAACTCTATAAATGAGGCAGAATCAATTTTTTTTTTTCAAAAGCAATCCCTCACATCTTTTTTGGAAAAAAGTGATTTTGGAAACAGTTTGTAGAGTTTGAAAACACACTCAATATTATAAGTTGACCGAAAGGAAGAGGATATTCAAGCATACCCGCTGGGTGGGGTCCCTTCCCAGGGTCTATCTAGAGGAAGAGCACATTATGACACCAAGACTAAAAATGTCGCATTTCTCTGTGAATGGTTAGATTTGAATAAGCTCAGGAGCCATCCATTAGGTGTCCCAGCTGATGAGGTGTCCGTCATGGGTACATGAGTCATGATTCTTGAGAGTCCAAATGATATATCTTGATTGTCCAGTGCTTGTTCACGAGGCAATTTGCACTTTTAAGATCACGGTGGATAATCTTCATGGGATTATGCATCAGCCCCTTAATTGCAAACAACAGGGAAAAGGGTAAATTTGTAGTTATTAATTAGGTATTGATCTTTCTCTCTTTCAGAATAAACCCCACATTTTGGGTGGGATTACATCATGACAAAGAGGAGAGATCTTGATGCCACTTTTTTTTCTTGTTGGACATGGAATTTAGAGAGTGAAGAAACTTGAAGAGAAAACCCCCCTTCGGTGCCTATACAACCTCTAGTTTATATTATCTATTAAAAAATTCGCTGAAGGCTAACTTTAAGAAATCTATATGATGGACTTTTTCTACAGGAAAGTTATGAAAGATTCCCAAGGTTATATATAATCATGGCTCAGAAATTAGCATGGAACATAAAAAGCCAGCTTCTTTCAGCACTCTATAGAGCATAAGCATGGCTGAGATATCTTGATAATTGAAATTTCATCACTTCCATTAGTTTCAAAAGTAAATAGCAACAATATTTTCTGATTGCAATTTCGAGAATTTATTCTCTTGGTCTCTAAATTAGAGACAAGATGTTACAAAGATGATAATAAAGTGGTTTAAAATGACAGTTTAAAATTAGAATATAATCCTCAAGCAAAAGAAAAACTTACTAACCTGCATATGTCACGTAACATCTTGATTCTTCTGCATAGCTTAGTTTCTTTCTGACCACTTAGATGAATCAAATAATACAGTGACCCCATTTCCATGTATTCAGTGATCATCGACAATCGTGAGGGTTTTGTGCAGGCACCAAGAAACAGGATCACTACACCAAAAGCATGGGATAAACAGCCAATATTTGATCTCAATATACATAGCTAAAAAAAATTTACTGTTTTCACATTATTTACGAACAGCATAAGCTTGAATATATAACTACCACAATTCAAACAAGATATAAACTTCCACCCTCTGTCCCACAGCTCAACACTTCAACAATAATATCTTTTAATTTGTAAGTGTTTCCTAGGTTGTACATGAAGAAACTAATTTTTCTTATGAAGAAACTAATTTTCTTCCTCTGCTCTACTGCTCAATACTATCTAAGTCTAGATTTTTTTAAGCATCTGACAGAAGATAATTCCCCGATCTACAAGTACAAGTTCAACAATCTCAACACTAACATACTTTGCCAACTTCTTGTCAGTCTTCTGTTTGATAAAATAAAAGATGCCATATCCATTTTCCACATTTTTAAGGATACATGAATCCCATCTTGACATAGCATATGTAAGAAATTCAATTTTCAAGTTCGCTGATGTCAAAAAAATCTTCCTTAATGCTGATAATTTTGTTTATAAATAGATCCTAGATATGCATTAGAGTTTGAGTAAAAGAAATCATTGACTTTGAGCCTCTAGGATTTAAAGTCAATTGCCTAGATGACCCAGGAAAATAAGTTAACTATTATCCTTATGTTTGAACTGTCGCTGGTTGGGTGTGTCAGATAACATTTTATATGTACAACTTCTATTTTTTGTTTCAGTATAATATATAAAGGCAGGAAAGGATTAAATTTCCCAGAAAGTTCTTCCTCAGTGGAAAACTACTGATGATCTTACCTAAATGATCACACAAAAAGTGAGATTTCTGGTTTGATTCTAATTTTTAAATAAATCTTCTTTCTTTAGCCCTGATAGTGGAGCTGAATATGATTAATATGAAAGATAGCTTTTTCATTTTTCACTAGAAATGTATTGAGTTTGTCCAAAAACACAGGTTTCCCATTAGTCATGTCTAAAAATTTGCATGCATGTACCCAGCTCAAATAAGTAAACAAAAGTACAAAAATCAATCTCAGCAGGTGCAGAATAGCACCGTTTGGGTGCAAGGCGACTGCAGCAAGAAAGAAACAGACAACAGCTCAAAGTTAGAAAGATATACCAGGGACAAATCAAATGCATCAAAGCAACAATTGTCCACACCTGAGGATGGATATTTCGTTGCAAAAAATCCTCCATATTTTCAGCAGTGAGGTCTTGCTCCAAGAAACACTTTGACAGCAACTTCAGTTCCATTCCAAATGCCACGAAACACTTCCCCAAAGAACCCTGTAAAAATAACCCTCATGAGTAAACCACATGGCATGTCCATGGGAAAAAATCAGGCATGAGTAGCTATAACTGAACATGAGGTATCAACGTGGTTTCACAAAGTCAGCGCAGAGCCAACCCGGACTCATCTTAACTGTGGGCATTCAGATGTAGAATCATGATTTACAAATAGAAAAAGAAAAAGAAAGTTACAATAAGGACAACTGTGATTCAGTACATATTTCTGTGAGTACATTAGTGACAACAGCAAGAAAATAGAAAGCACATTGCTGTGATTCAGTACATATGAATACAGTAGTGACTACAGCGCATAGTTTTTTCATTTTGAGTAAATAGAGAACACGTTTAATTTTTCTTTACATGTTTAGCAAATGGCAGGCATAGCTAGGCATCCTTTATGGATTTTTTTTTTTTTTTAATTTCAATCCCTTGACAAATTCAGATAATTGAGATGGGGGAGGATTGAACACCAGTAGATCTTAAGTTTAATAAATATAATACTAGGGACGGTGCTCACCAATCCCAACACGAGTGCCTACAGTCAACTCTGAATAATCAATATTCCCACCTCATATGGCAGGAGAGGCTTGTTCTGGAACATAGGTGAATCCAAAACTCTGTGCCATGTTGAAACCATTTCCTCAGACACCCTGGAAGTCCCACTTCTTTCTGGAGTCTGAATTCTGAACTTCGTCTGGGGATGAAGGTAATGACATTGCCTTCTGGGAACTGTGAGCATGTAAATTCGAACTTCCACCAGACAGTTTTCCGTGGCCATCAATATCAGTAACCTGAGTACAGTAAATCATTGCTAAATATTGCACCAAACATTTTGAAATCTTAACAAGTGGAGTAAATAAAGTGAAAAAAAAAAAGAATTTAAAATTTAAAATACAAGAGAATTGCAACTTTGCTCTTATAAATCTCCAAAATCTTTAAGAAACCAATAAATAGAGATTGTGCAATGCCTATTGTAGGGATCAAATGAACATATGGAAGTTGAATACAGGCAGGAGAAGAGCTAGACTGAAATTTTGTTAGTTTTTTTTAACAACAGTTTATTACTCTTCTCCAAGATTAATTTGGAAATATTTTACAGATTTATTAAACATTAGGAAGGTTAAATTTTATTAGCCAAACCAGTGAGGGGAGTTAGGAGCATGAATTATATTGAATCAGTTGGGGAAGCAGATAGAGCGAAAGAAAAACTAGAGAGCCAAGTAAATGTGATATATATTGAAGACCAAACTTCAACCAGTTCTTGTATGATGCTGTTGCACCAATAAAAGAATAAGGAGAAAGGTACATGAAGTAGCAGAATGTAGCTAAAGAACAGAAATTACTTGATGACTGGCTATAAAAGGTCAAACTGAAATGATTTGCAAAAGTATATATCCATGTTCCAGTCAAAATGGAAAAATAACAATTTAAAATGAGAAAATACAAAACAGCAGCCAAAGCTACCCACAGTATGATGAATGAGAAAACAATATTCTCAAAGTCCCATTTCGAACATACATAATGCATGTTATAACTTTTTTTTTTTTTTGATAATTCACTAAATCTGGGGACAGAACCCACCATCCACTAGCAGGGGCCCCACTTCAAGCCGTAGCAAAGCTCAGCTATGGACTGACCCATCTCAAGAGTTGATTGCACCTAAGGGGTTTCGAACCTGAGACCTAGAGAGGAGCATACTCCTAAGTCCCAAGCCTACACCACTTTTATCAACCCTTGGGGGTAATAATGCATGTTATATCTAATAGCAAACTAATGCGGAATTCCAAAGCAACAATGTCATCACCGTGAAAGAAAACATACATCTTTTGGTTGACCTGAATCATGTTGGTCTTTTGGCCCAAAGGAATATGAGCTAATTTCAATTTTGTTCCCTTGGAAGACGATTTTGCTTCAGTGATTCATTCATTGCTCGCTTTGCCCTTACATAGTCACAACGGTTGTGTAAGCTAAACAATTCCACATAAACAATTTTGCAAATTACAACCACACAGCTGTCATTCTTGTGGATCATGTTCCACATTGCTTCGGAGGATCATAAATGAATGATTATAAGTTGATAATTAACATACAAACGTTTGTGTGGAAGTTACTCAAGAAATTGATGTGTAACTATGTTAACATATATATAGTCTATCCCTTTCTCAGATATAGTTGATAATCCTTTAATAACACACTGGTTGATCATCGCTAACCTTCTTTTAAAGTAGCATCTACAGTTCTATAAAGTAGCATCCTTTTAAATAAAAAAGTATTGTCAAGCGTGAAGACAGTAGCTTTTATGGCAGGCAAAGCCAATACAGCAGCAATCGAAGGCATAAGCCACTAAAGTCGCAGATAAGGAAAAAATACAAAAAAAAAATATGCTAGAGTATTATCAATGAAGTACCAGGAAAATTGTTTAAAAAGTTCAGTTAACTAAGAATTCCTTTTCTTTTCTTTTTAATATCCATAGGTTATAACTTTAAGAATGGCCAAGTTCCAAATGCAATTTTTAGTTAGTTATGCTATATATATGTCAAAATAAAAAGGAAAGTTCTTGAGCTTAAATAATGCTATAGTTTAGTTGCATGAAAGATAGTATTAACCTTACGATGTCATCACTAATTTCTGGAGTCATGCTAAAGCTTCTTCTTCTCAGCCTCGTGTGTCTGATGTTGATGCACCTTCTGACCTGCAACAACATTTAATTTGAAAAACCCAAGAAGCTCAGTGAAGATACTAGTTACACAGTAAGCATATTTAGATTGTGAAAGAAGGTTCCACCAATATCTCGATCATTCTAAAATAACAATTGAATAGAAATCACCTATGCACAGCAATCTCATTAATCAATTATATTCTCAACATAAATGATTATTCATTGCTTGAAAATTTTAAAATCCGGTCATGCCAAGGCTTTCACATAAAATGAACAATGTATTGGCAGCAAAAAACTAAGAGATGAAATTATTTCTAGATCAAAAAACAGAGTAGCTCTGAAACTACTCCTGGATTTTATAAATGAATGGAATGACTCAAATGACAGCACATGAGAAAGAAAAGAAGAATATTAAAGGTACCTTTGATATAACACCATCATCGGAATAATCTCTGAAAGATTTGTTATCTCCACTACATGGAACGATAACGCGCAACGGGCGAAGGATGCTCTGGACTGTTAAACATATAACATTACATATGTGCAAGAACAATGCCACAGTATTCATTGTGTCCAATATCATTTTTTTATTTGCTGAGATGAACACTGCCAAAAATAATTATCCAGTTCTTATTATCTTTTTGCTATGAAACAACTTTTTTAATCTTGATCATGGCATAGCTTTCTGTACAGTAATGTACTAAATACAACGAAAAATACAGAAAATAGTTCAGCTTTTATAGTTCACCAAGACTAAATTTCACTGACATTACCGGTATATGGTAGTAATACCAAAACCACATGGAAAAGCACATGATAGAATCTCTACTGGATCTTTTCGAAAGTTATAGATTTCCTAAAATTTTAGGCTAGAAACTAAATCAGAATGTCTATGTAGTTTTATAGATCATTAAACAGGAGTCCAGGATCTCGAGAAAACCTTGAACTTGCAGTCCTTTGTTCAGCAATGACTTTTCTCCTGCTCCTTTCATGAAATGTAGCAGCTATATTAGGTTCACTGTGCGATAAGCTGAAAAGATAATACTAATCCTATCAAAAATATTGTCCTGTTTCAAAAATGAGAACCTAGTTTCATTCAACTATTCAAGTGATCAAAAGAATTAATTGTATTGAGCACCTCAGTTTTCTATCAACCGAATTTGACCGCAGCATCATATTCCTTAATGAAGGCCCTGCTGCATTTGAATGTGCTTCTAGTCTTCGCTGATACAGCAGGCCATCTTCTTTTGTCAGCACTGCATAGACTTAAGAAGACTAAGTTCAAAAATATAAAGAAAATACAGATGGAACTTCAAATCATTTTTTTTCTGCATAAAGTTCACTTTTGATAGTATATTATATATGAATTTTAATGTTAACCTCTCTGGATCAGGTCGCCGAAACCCCATAAAGAGGACTGTTCGAACCATTGGAGAATCACAAGAATCATTTTCAGCAGAATCACTCTCCCCCGCAGCAGAAATATGAGTCATAAAGATAGCCTTGGTTGATCGTGGTATCAGTTGGCCAGGAAACCGTGATTAAATCAACTAGCAATTCCACAGAATTCAATACAACTAATACAGACATATGCTTGTGTGAGTCCACATCCAGAAGTTCCTTCAATAGGTAAACCCTGCAGGATAAAACCAACAAGGGGACAAGATGAGATAGAATTGAGCAGGTACCTACAAACTTTCAGAATTATCCACACAAATTCAGAATCCAAGGTAAACGCAAACAAAGAAAGTCTTGGTGCAAAAAAAAAAAAATGTGTAAAATATTTTTAAGTTAAAATATAGCTTACCACCACTAGCCTACTTTCAAGTCCTACGGCATCTGCAAGAACTTTAAATAATATTGCTCGAGGTCTGCATGAACCATGCCAGATTTGCCCAAGCATCTGCACACCTCGATTTTCTGATTGATGCGAGGATTCCTCCTGAGCAGCTTTCTTGGGACTTAATTCTGAATTTGACCGCTTGTAGAAATCAGATACCTATTAAGGAAGTCTGAAGGTCAGGGATTATAAATCACAATTACACAAAAAGAAAAGCCACCAAAAAAAATATATAAATATATATGTATATATATTTATATAACGAAAAGACACTATGAGGCGTCTCACGGTGAGACTGAATATAATTTGGGCATTGGCGCTTTAACACTTTGGGATGGGTGTTGATGTGCTAGGTTTTACCCGTCTCATGCATGAGACCGTTTCATACAAGTTTTTTTGTCTTATATAACATGATTGGGAAACAGAGAAATCAATTAAACTTGAAATATTCAAAATTTCCACCGTAAAAACACCCTTCAAGCCTTAAGCTGAAAATGAACTGTGTATCAAAAGGCGACCCCCAATGTACAAAAGAAGAAAGAAATGAACTCACAGTCTCATGATTTCAAGCAAAATATAACACAAGAAGCGAACAAATAAAGGAAGCAACATATTTGGACACTAAGGAGAAGAATTCACTGCCAGACACTCTTGCTAGGTAGTAACCCCTGACAAATGTTCATAAATTCAGAAATGTTAACAGTGCCATAATTTCAAATTTTTTTGACAAGAAACATTTAAGAAAACAAATTTGTAGAACTTCAAATTATATTTAAATTTGACCATATTATACTCACCAGTCCAGCAATCTTTTTTTTATTACAGCTGCAGTATTCGAGTTCAAACCCTTAACTAAAGCTACAAATTAACTGCTTCAGCATAGAAAGCTTCCTATCTTTCTCCGCTCCACAAGAATAATATCAGCTCTAAACCCTCAAGCTCCAAAGCAAGAAGCTCCTCCAGAGTAGGTATATCGTCATACAGTTCCTTGAGCTTTTTTATCCTGTCATTTCAAAACAAATAATCTTAAGACGCCGCCAAAAAAAAAAAAACAGCTAAGAAAGCAGATGACATCAGGAAAATAACTGCAAATCCTCAAATTTGGCAGCTGGCCCTCTGACAGAGTGGCATTAATTATAAAGCAAAAGATAACAGCACATATGACAAGATTTAATAGGTATTTTGCAGAGATTTGAGAATTTTGAGATATTTTGATTAGGCTAAAGTAAACTATTGGTTCGTAATTGACAAGGATAATTTTGCATTCGCTTATGAAGAATGCAACCCAAATATTTTGACTGTCAAAAGCAACATTCTCTCATATAACTCCATGCGTACACAGTTCACGTATCAATAAACTGGTCAACTTACGGGTCTTGTTTCATCTTTCAAATGTGCAAACACCAAAAGGAAAAAAGAAATTCCAAAATAAGCAAGTGATGATTTCCCTCTTCCGGGTTTTCTAAATATAAACTGTACATCATCTGAAGCTTAAATGTGGCAGGTTTTGCACTTGTTTTGTATTTTACATCCTTCAGTTGAGGTAATAGTAATTAGTATTCCATATTCTCCACCCAATCCCCATCCCCACTGATTTTGAGTGTCTCCAAATCTAGTATTTTTCTGCTTAAGACAAGCAGAAAAACTCCAGTAAGGTACTAAAAAATTTCATATTTTGCAGAGATCATTGACTAATCTGTACAGTAAGTCCAATGAGAACCAAGAGCTTAGAATAAGCTATGGCACTTGTTTGATTTTTGCTTTCACTTTGATCTCGTCTCACTTGCAACTTTCCAAAGTTCTTTCCAAAGTTGGTAATATGCCCCAAGGAAATTTGAGAAAAATGGAAATGTGATTTGATTAGTTGATAAAAATACATTATGAACAGTGATGTGGCTTTTTTGAAACAAAGATAAAAAAAGTACTACTCTTGCCAATTTCAGTTTCTAAGAGTCTGGAAGTATTGAGCTTTAGAAACAAACCTGTATTTTTTTGATTTTATCTATGGGTAAGGATTGACGAATATGTCCAAAATAAGAATGAAAATGGTCAATTGTGGGTTTTTTCAAAGAAGGATGAAAAGATAAGCTATTTGAAAAACAAACTAAGTATTAGGATAGCAACTACAATATTCAGAGAAACACAAAAAGACAAGTATTATGGCAGATGACGATAGATATAGCTACAGATTGTAAGTCTAGATCAACCATTGGCAACAAAGCAACAATACTGATAGATTTTCTATAGCAATTACTTCAAGTAAATTTGAATTACTGGTAGAAAAGTGCTGGTAGCTTGATAATCCCTTTTAAGCGATCATGAGATATTAGTTATATAACAAGCCAGAGAAAAGCCCCATGGATTATCACATATAACATATAAAATGGATGCTTTTCTGAATGCACCGGACCATGTACAAGGCCTAGATCCAGAGATTGGTTTTAAAATCTTTCTAACGCCGACAGACATATCTGAGAATATGAAAGTCTATTGATTTCAACAATAAATTCAGACCAATCAACTGGTTACCTACAACACCAAATTCAATGAATCTAATTATTTGGTAGAATGTAATGTGAAGTCACATCATTTCACAGATATTAGCTTCAATTTCAATCATGAATCATCAAAGAGAGCACCAAGAAAAACCATGCATCATGCTTCAAACTACTTTTGCATACAGAGTTTGAGATTTAAATAACCAGGTTTAACTAACAACAGAACTTAGACCTCTAGATATCACCAAAACCTGGAGCTTCCAAGATTCTTGAGCCAGGGTTCCATACCCAAGCCGTATATATATTAAGGGCTTAGTTAGACTACCATCATTTTGCAGAAGCTAAATGGTTGCATTTTACTATAAGAAATTAACAACCAAAAAAGGACCACCCATCTTAGGATTTGAAGAGGCATTTTTAATGGAGAATTAGCTTTCCTCTTTCTTAAGCAGTCCATATTAAACTACGTTTTATACTAGAAAAGTAAATTAAGACTAAATGATATTGGATCAATTAATCGTTCATACTAACAGCTTATTATCCAATGAAATAGGAAAATGAAAAAAGCAAATTGATGAAACTGAAAATAGGCGTAATATGCAACGAGACTTTGAGATGAATCATAGAGCTCACTGGAACAACAGAGTAGAAACCATTTGGAATTGGATCAGAAAGCATTCCTGTGGTCCATAGGATTTGTGAAGCTCTTTTGTCACGATAACCTGTCATACTTCTCTTTAGTATTATATTTCATTACGCCGAATTCTCGCCCTTAGAGTCCAAGGATAAAGATCCAAAAACTTTCTGAAAAATCAGAAGGCCACCATCTAGTACTAGAAGAGCTCTGCTCTGAAGGTCGAAAAATCATCTACGCATATCCTCCATATCCATAATCCTTCAACTACAATACCATCAAATTAACAATTTTGCCCCATGAAAACACATATATTTTGATGTTCAGCAAAGAGGCATCTCATAGATATATAACCTATCTTTCCAACTCCTCTATGCTGAGGCCATATGACCTGCAAAAATGATAACAGTGATTAAACTCATATCCAAAGAGTTTTCTATCAATACTAATAGTACATCATTTTAAAAACAGGGTGATCAACAAATTAGGAACAGAAATACTGCGAAAAAAAGAGATATATATTCCAAACTTTAACAATTACAAACAAAAAAAAAGAAGGGATAAACACATGACAAGAAAAATAGGAAGGAAATAATCAAAAGCAGAAAATGAACGATCCCAAAAACAGAAGCACTAATCTGCACCAAGAAAACAATAAAAAACACGAAATAAGCAAACAAATCCCATCCACTTTTAAAGAACTATCAGAAAAGATAAGATAAGACGCCACAGAACTCCCGCACTGAAGAAGAAGGCAATACAATCTGAAAAAATTTGCAAGCACACATTGACAAGAGACAGAGTCTAGAGAAATCACTGAGCGCATCATCCATCTCTCGTTAGAAATCACAGAGCTTCTAACAATTCACATTTTCTTACAAATCTCATTTTAACATTGTCATTTCCAAACCCATAACCTTCAGAAAATATATTAAACATATTTTCATTACATACAAACGAATGAAAATAGTTTAGACCTAAATATATACCTAAAACATGACAGTGAGATTAAAAATGAAACAGAAAAAGACACTCAATTCTTTAGCCAATATTTCCAGAAAATATGATCCAGTACTTCAGTATAGATCTGACAAAATGAATTAAGCTGTTAGGAAAGGTTGCTAAAGCATGAAAGATACCTCTGCTAGGTCCCAATTGTTTAAAAGAGATAGCATAAACTCCCAAGTATATTACATCTGAATTATCTTCATATTGTCCACATTTATACTGAATCTATCCCTTAATTATAGTCTTCATATTTGACTTCCAGATATGATTTGTCACAAAATTTTAGGTGTTTAGTAAACTAAATCTGTAGGTGATGTTTGTTTTTGGGTTTTAAAAACCAGATTTAGGTTTTGAAATTTAAATCCTGTTCTAGTTGGGGATTCTGAAATCCAGTTTTAAAAGCACCAGTATAACACCTATAAACCAACTATCACACTTTCCAATACATTCAATTCTCTATCCTTACACTTAAATATATTTAAATCATAATTCATGTCATCCAATTATTACAATAACACTCAGCAATAATACAATTTCATCAACTCTTACACATTGATTTGACATAAACTTAAATCTCACCCTACCAAACTCCCAAACTAACACAAACTTTCCGGGATTTATCATCAGATTTCAAAATCCCTAGATTTTAAAAAAAAACTCGGTTTTAAAAGTCACTTAAAATTTAGAACAAACATCGCCAGAGAGTCAAGAAAAACTAACAGTAATTCACATAAAGCAGTCCCTCTCCACCCTCAAAAATAATAAAAAAGCAGTAAGGTATGAAAACATTTACCAAGCTTCATATCTTGAAACTAGTGTAGGCAACAAAAACTTGTTTTATTCTTCAATGACACAATTCAGATATGAAGTTTTTGCATTGACATGTAAATGTACACTGTTTTCTGTAAAATAACTAAAAATAAAAGGTTTTGGCAGCACTTCCACAAAGGCAAAATAAAGATAGTCGACAAAGATTTTTCACTTCAACAAGGTTCTCATAAACTAGCCTCTCCTAAGATTTCTAGTTTAAGAAAAAATCTCATCAGAGTTTAGACTTCAAAAACAAATGTATTTGTCAAACATTCAGTATCAGCAGTGCCATCACATTAACAATTAAAAAGTTTATCCATATAGCAAAAAATGAATCTGTGGATGCAAAGGTCCTAGTGCTTCCTCTCTCGAAACTCAAGTTCATCTAGACATAAATTTGGGTGAATAACAATAGAACATATGTAGTCAATTACATTCAAATAAAGCATTCACGACAGAAATCACAGATCCATCCAATAAAAGTACACTTTCAGCTACATAACTCCATTGCTCCCCAATCACCATTGAATTCCTCTCCTAACAGCCTAATTCCCAGCTCCACAACCAAAACTAAGCAAATGCCACATCAGATTCTCCAACTATGCACCATTATAAGCTAAAAGCACATATATCAAAACTAAATCTCCCGAAAATTAAGCTTCTAGATCCCTCAACACTCACCACTACTTCAAAATCAAAAACTCAATTACTATCCTTCCTTGCTTTTTTGCTTCCACGGCATTCAAAAATGCTTTCCATCAGTCCACTTGGGTCCAAATCAACCAATAACAATTGCAAATTAAATAAATTAACAAACAGAACTTCCGAATCCAAACAAAATGCACAAAAACCACACTCACGATTACACATGATCGAATAACTCACCACCAGCAGATCTTAGCACGAGAACTCAGCTCACATTTGAATTAACCCACTCTGCCAAGCAACAATTCCGTCGCCTAATTCCAAAAAAAACAAAATGGAAAGGAAAAAATTAAACTAAAATCAAATTTGAATCGGAATTACTATTAACCAGCAAAAGAAACAAACATAAATGCAAAACGATATAACAGCTGCAGTTCTATAAACTTATAGTATTAAAGTGGAGGCGGGTGGTTTTAATGGTACCCGTACTGCTCTATTCGGGTTTGATTTCGGTCGGGTTCAGGTCTTCGGTTCTATTCGGAGGAAAAAGAGGAATTAATTGCCTGTTACGAATGGATCCATGGAAAGTGACGGTGCTGCTTTTATTCCCTTTTTTGGGGTGAGTTCAAAAATTGAACAAAATGTACAACCTGACGATGCGCCAGGTACAATCTATGAAGCTGTCTTTTTCTTAGCCTTTTTTTTTAACTCTTAAATTTTTGAGGTTCGTCATGAATTTTTGTTTGACCCAAAGTTGAATCTAGGTGTCATATATTTTTATAACCCGATATCCATTCAAGATTTATTAAATCAAGACCAAACTCCACTATCCACTAAATGCATCTCCATTTCTGCTTTGAAGCTGAAATACAGATAGATCGACCATCTCAAGAAATTGTTCTCACCATGGGGGTTTTTTTAACCTAAAACCTAGAGAAAGATACCCCAAATTTCCAGCCTCTGTGGCATTTTCAACCTTTGGTCATATATTAGTCAACAAAGTAAACTTATTCGTAAAGTAAATTTCTTTTTAATTCATAATATTTATTAAAATCTTGTGAATTTTTGTGATTAGATCGGATATTATTTTTAATATTTAGGTCATATTTAATGTGTAAGTTTGGATAAGATTTATTCTAAGAGAAAATTTATATCATTATACTTATAAATTAATATCATCGCACTTATAAATAATATCTATACACTTATAAATTGTATAAAAACTTATACGGAGATAAATTTTCATGTGATGAGATTAGATAATTTAAAGATAAATTACATTCACCTTCTTAAAAGTGTTAAAGTCATTAACGTCTAACTTACGCCAGGCCTCACCGGTGAGATAATGCCTACGAAAATCTTGGCTATAAATTAATATTATAATATTTTTATAAAAATAGTAGTATCAATTTATAATTATCTATTTCATAATATTAACAAAATTTTGAATTTCAAAATGATAGTTTGTAATTTTCAAATCACGACGGAAGATTAGGAAGGGTGTGCTTTTTTTTTTTAGATGATTTTGTTTTCACCTCTAAGGTATATTTTATCTTTTATCTTTTTTTTTTTAATTTTTCTTTTTATCAAACAAGCTTCTCTGTCTATAAAGGTTACCAACACTAATATTGTAACTATTAAATACTTTTTTCTCACAATTATTAAATTAAATCATTCACTTCTTAAAATCATTTTTGGGGGAAATGACAAATGAGCAGGATTATTTGAATTGAAAAAGTATGAAGTAAATAATCCTCATTTTAATTGATCTTCTAGATATTCCGATTAAATCTAAAAATCATTCATCAATTTATTGCGAGTGAAGGTCAATTACTTGCAGCAGCAAAAGATAATAATAATAATTTAATAGGAAGATACCATAAAATCTAACACGGGTAGGTTATGTTTAATACCTACTTCATCAACATTTCCATATTGTAAAACGTTTTTTACTATAGGATTTTCAACCCCGCCATATATCATATATTTTGTCGCAATTTTTATTTTCACCAAATGAATCACATCATGAACTTATTCAATAAATCTTACAAATAGAATTTAGGGCAAAACTCATGCAAGATCTAGGCGCAAGACCGCAACACTTAACGATTTTAAAATCAGACAATTTATTATATCGAAATATGTGAATTTGTTTATATTGAACTATGCAACTATTAATATGAAAAAATAGTTACACGCTTTAGTATAAACAAATTGCATTTTTCAAAGATAACAAGTTGCACGATTCTAAAATATACTATAATAAGTGCATGTGCACCTAACGCATACAAGACTTAGTAATAATTTATTATTATGTAAATGTTGTTCATAATAGAATTTTTAATTTTTTTAAAGACAATCAATTATGATAGTTCCCCAAGATAATCAATTACAATTATTCATTCAACCATCGCTGTTACCATGCAAGAACATCATTTCATCTCATCAGATTGAACCAAGAACCACCACAAGAGAGGACCACCAAAAAGTGAACTCGAAATCAGAATCGAATCAAGATCCAACAAGAGGAGATCACCACAAGAGGGAATAAATATTTTCTCCAGATTCAAACCCAAAACATCGGATTTCGGTAGTGGGGTTGTTATCCACGCTAACTTCATAAATGATATTTATTTCCACCGTCTAAAAAAGGATATTAAAAAATAATAAGGTTGGAAAAGAAAATAAATACTTCCTCCATCCCCCCAAAAGATGCCACGATCAAAACATGTTTTTATGAAAAATAGAGATTAAGCATATCTACGTACACAATTTTTAATCTTTATAAATTCAACAAACACTTAATTACTTCACGTTATTATTATACTTTACTCACATTTAATTATGTTATTCATAAATGAACTTAATCTACATTTCCGTAAAATATGTTTAAACACTCTGAACATACTTTTGGGGGACGGGGCAGTATCTTTTACTATGTCACAAAAGGAGCGCGAGGATTTCTCTTTGTGAGATCTCCGACAGGCAGCTGGCAGAGAGGGGTGGCTTCAAAACAACCACACCTTTTCATCCTCGTGAATTCCAAAGCTCTCTCCCTTTTTTCTTTTTTCAATTTTTGCTCATGTACTTTGACTACCCCTACCTACAAAGGGGGCTATACTTTTGTCTACATATAAATTCAAATAATAATTGAGGGAAATTCGGTAAATGTAAATTATTATAGTTACTAGTCAACTCACGTTAAGTTTCAGTATAATAAATCGCAAGTTTTAGTATAATAAATTATAAATTTTTAAAATACAATATTTAAATGTATGATATACTTAAATCATAAGACTACAAAGTATTTGACCCGCTCCTCTAGAATTTATCTTTTTTACATCTCAATTATCGAGTATGTAGTATGTTGAGAGAGTTGAATTAATGATAAAAAACACTCCATTCAATTCAAAATACATGTCACTTTATATCAATATTCATATATTAAGAAAATATTAATTTACTCTTTATACCTTTTAATTAATTGTTTTTTGAATTTTTAAAAAGACTTTGAAAATTATTTAAGATATTTTAGTGATTCTAGAGGTAAAATAGAAATAAACATAATTAATTGTCACTACTCTTATAAACTAATACACATAACATTTAATTCTATGATATTAATTTATAATTGTAATAATAAGAATTGATAAAAGATTGTGGTATTAATTTATATGTGTAGTGATATAAATTTTAAATTATGAACAAATTTCACCATTCAAAAAATAAAAACTAAAAAGTGTAGGGTTGCAATCTTCATGTGGAATCGGTCTTTCATCAAAGGCTGGTTAATTTGGTACCTTGTTGTGTAAAACCTATGTTACTTTTATGTTGTTATATTGATTCGTAAAAAATTTACAAGTCTTTTAGAGTTTAGATACATATTGTATTATTGTTCATCACATATTCATATCTCATTGCATAGCCAAATTGCCAATAAATTAATATAACATGGGAAGTCTTTTTTTTTGTTGATGATTAACATGGGAAGTGTTTACTATAATGATCGCATTACCAATAAGATTTTATAGGTCTAAAAGACTAAAACATTTGAACTTTGAATTTGACTTTGAGTTAAGCCAATTTGTTTTAAACAAGGTAAATATGGGTAAACTAACTCGTATTGCGTAAATTGATAAGGTCGGAATATTCAAGTAAAAATGTTAGCTAAGATTCATAGAAAAAACAAGGTGAAAATGAGAAAGAAAATGACCAGCTAAATTGGAAATAGATTAGGATTCAAAGGAAAAAGGAGAAGAAATGACCAACTAACTAAAAAATTGGAAATAAATTAAAGTTCAATGGTAGGTATTTTATGCAAATTCCTGGTTATCGATATTACCATTATACTATTATCTTGTATAAATTAATACTATAATTGCTATAATATTAGTTTTACAAAGAATAGTATTAAGCTTAAATGGTATTAGTATCATATCACATCAAATACTTTTTAAAATATTGCTTATCTAAATGTGTGATATATAATTAAAAAATCGAAACATAAGCAAAATAAATTTTCTATTATATATATGATTGAGAGGAATGCTTGAATACGAAAAATAAGAGGAATGCTTGTATACGAAAATAGAATAAAAACTCCAACTGAATTTTAATAATTCCTCAAAATTACAAAGTAAAAATAAAATGACTCATGTATAAAGATATCAACGGAGAGATGATGGGGAACCAATTCCCTCTCTTCTCCAAGAAGTGAACAAGAAAAAAATTATCTTCATCCATATCCCATCAAGGATTCCAGTTTTTTTTCAATTCTACAGTATTTTTTTCTCACAAAAATATCAATAACAGTAACTCAATCGCAACGGCCAAATAATTAACCAACAAGAATGGAAAAAGTGAAAACAACGGCAACGAATGTATACAAAAATGGATTAAGAGAATTCCTACTTTTCTGCATTAAACACTTTGTGAAAATTCATCCTTAATTTATTTTGAGTTTGCATTAGTCAAAGTGTCAATTTTTTGAAAACTCTCTTGCTAGGGCTTCTCCATTTTATGAGAAGCAAAGTGCTTGAGATGACCCGGCCAAGACCGTCACATTCATATTGATTTTAAAAGATGCAACTTGTTATGTTGAAAAGTGCAACTTATTTACACAAAAAAATACAACTATTAATATGGGAACATAACAGCATGCTTCTATTTGGAATAGTTGCACGCTTGTTTTGTATAGTTGCACGCTTAAAAATGTTACTATGAATGCATTTCCAATCCTAAGGTAATGAGACCCACTTTTATGAGAATCTTCATTGTTGAATCGAGCATGAGTGACTTTCTCAATAATTATCATTCTTGTTTTTAATATATCCCTTTACTTTTTTTTTAAAAATTAAATCATTCCACTATATATGCAATTATATTATGCTAAAGATTTTGGTAAATCTAAGAAATTAGTTTTTTTTCAATTGCTAAAATTGAGTGTTTGGTGTGATTTCTCATATTACTAAAAGGAGAAATAAATTAATTAGATAATTAAAAAATACTCAAAAAATACCTAGTACAAGACTTTATTTTTGCTACTTTAAGTTGGTCATGTTGATTAGCTAACTTGCCTACTTATTAGTTAGCTCGATTAACACTCATAATTCATTTTTGTTCTTTAATAGCAAGTGATTGCGATAAAGAGAATAATTGATTTCGATTTTGAGTGCAATCACATAATTGAATTTATTGATCCCCACCTATAGCTACAATTATAAGTCTACAGTTAGGGCATTTCTATAAATTAATAGCCAGAAAGGAACTATTATGTATACAAGATTTAGGGTTTTTTATTTATTTATTTATTAAAAATAGAGTAATTTTAAATTGTTATTTAAAAAGAAATCTTTTAAATTAATAGCCAGAAAGGAACTATTATGCAAGAATTGTTTTAAAACCCACTCTATATTTACAATAACAATTCAAAAATTGCTCTATTTTAATTATAAAAAAAAAAAAAATCCATTTAGGCCATAAATTCGGTCAACTTCAAACCTTTTTTTCCAAGTTGAATTTTTTCGAAATGTAAAGTTCAATATAAGAACAAAAAAAAGTCGAAATACTAAGACTTTTATATAAATTTTAAACACCATTTAGTGTGTGTTTGCAATTTCTATTTTATATAGATAAGAAAGTGTTTTTTTTTTTTCAAAGTTCCTAAACTTAGCTTTTTAAATTTTGAGATTAAGTTTGAAGTTAAATGATAAATAACTATCATAGTACCATGTTGCAAACCATATTGCATCACAAAAATCATGGTTTGAGTTGACCACATGAACAACTTGTTTAAATCAATGACAAGTTAATTAATTAAGTAGCTAGTCAATTAAATTTTGATCCACTTTCTCCCTAATTCTAAGCAAATAGTTGACTAGGGATGACTTAAGCTACAAACAAACACACTGCAGACACTTGCAATTATTTTTCTTAATTTTCATTATGTTGTTTTTTAAATTTCAAAATTTCTCAATCCACAATATTAAATTCGAGAGGCATCAAAATCAATGTTTCCCCTTGACTTGAATAGTTACAGGAGCGTTGTATATTGTAGTGCGACTATTCTTAAATTAAAAATAAATCCATAACTATCATAGTTAAAGAATTTCATCTCATTAAAATTCAAATTTGTAGAGTAGTCGAATTAATTCGCTTATTTAATTTTCAGAATACTCTCTCACTCATTGTCGAATTCTCTTACTCCACCATATCGCAAGAAAGCCCATCGAATCAAACTCAAACGTATAGACAGAAGGCCCTATTATGTTATCTACAATTCTAAACTTATAAAAACGCCAGAAAATTAATTCGTTTATTTAATTTTCCTAACAACAAAGCATCCAAGTTGCATTAGAGAATTATGGACTTTTACGTAAGTTGACCATAATGAACAAATTGTTTTAAATTTTGTTCACTGCTCACCAAATCCAAGCAACTTGTTGACTAGGAAGATTTATAAGCTGCAAACATGGTAAATTCTCCGGTTGGTGCAATTTAATTTTATGAAGAATCTTTATTTTTTTTTTTGTTTTAGTTTTTTTTTTCCAAATTCAGTTTTTTTTTAACTTTAATTTCAATTTTACATTTTTTTTTTCAATTCAACCCAAATCCTGTCGAGTGGTTCATGGTTTCACTTTAGTGGTTCATATAGTTCAATTCAATGATTCATATACGATTTAGTGATTCATTGTTTAGGTTTATGATTTAGAGCGCATAGTTAAATCCAAATTAAAATTGATCAAATCGCATCTTAATTTGAATGACGTACAAGACATGAGAGAGAATCTCTGCAAACAAATCAACTTTGCACTTGAGAAATTTTTATTATATATTTATGTATATGTTTTTGAAATCTTGCAAGTATAAAAAAATTATAGAAAATTGGTAGTAAAAAGTTCTAATCCCTTCCTAAAAGGGAGCCTTAGAGTTTTGTATATTGGAGTGTAATGATACATGTGATATAAATTTGTATATTCGAACAAAAAATTAGACATTTCATTATAATTGAAACAAAAAAATAGATTTCTAAATTGGTATTATATTGGACCTCAAATTAATGTTCGAATGATTAACCCCAACATGTTGGGGTATCAGAGTCATGAAACCAAACAAGAATGTTAATCGCAAGTAACTATAAATATTCCAAAATGAAATAGCAATCGAGTTTAACGAAAAACAGAGTAAAACATATGAGATGGATCTATACAAAATTAAAATTGACGTAATATTAAGCCCGCCAAAATAGGCCCAATGGGCTGTCAAGTCGATTGGACCAGCTGGGCCTGGTTTAGTCTAAGTGAATACAGTTTGGAATATTGTTTAGGGAATTTAAATGAATTGATATTTTTATATAAGAATAAAATATTCATTCTAGTTCCAAAATTTAAGGAGGGTGTATAGGGGATTATTAGGTGAAAATAGTGGCTCTTGTATAAATTAATCTTTTTTCTTTTTTCTTTTTGCAAGGATGCTTATGTGAGATGGTTAAATTCATAACTTTGTGTAATATAATATAATATATTATACAAAAACTAATTTTACTTCTCAAAAAGAAAAGAACCATCTTTGTATGCTAATAATAAGTTCAAAATGCAGATGTCACGATTTGTGGTTATATAGTTTAACGTATGTGTCAGTTGGTGGTTATTTTAAATCATATAGTCGAATTTTTATTTATTTAATACTTCTAGTAATTTTGTTTATAAAAAAAAGAAAAAGATAAAAGACATAAATAAAAGAAGGGTTGCTTTATTTTTGGGTTACACTGAAACAGACATAACGTGGATGATCCTGCAAGCCAACATAATGGCTCAAAAAGTGGGCTTTTATGTTTTTACGAGTTTCTTGTGAACCCACCACCATTTCTAATTTTCTACACCATGTGAAATTAATATTTTTTTTTCTAAACTTTCAAAATAATCTGACAACATTGTCATTTGTCAACTCAACACTTTGTATTTTCACCATTTTAGTTTTTATTCAAGACAACAAATAAAATTCAGAGGGTTGTGTCTTGTATGCATTCGAGTGCACCGTGCATTTTTACTGCATTTTAAAAGCGTGCAACTTGTTATGCTGAAAAGAACGATTTATTTACACAGAAAGTGCAACTGCTAATATGAGAATATAATTGTATACTTCTGTTTTATATAATTACACGCTTCTAAATTATACTATAGATGGTGTCAATTCAGAGACATTTTTAATGCAGTGGCACCCATCATGTAACTTTGGGTGTGTTTCTTTCTGTTAAGGAAAAAAAAATCCTTTGGGTGTGATTTTCTATTTCAACTTAAATTATTCAGCCCGTGATTTATTTTTTAATGTTAAATGACATTTTTACTAATATATATTAATTGAAAATAATCTGTATCAAGAAAAAAATCTAGGGGGAAAAGACTTTTTATTAAAATTTATATTTCTTGAATACGAGAATAGAGAACATGACAAACAATAACGTGTGACAAACTGACAACTAATAATAAATATTGTAACACATGGATAAAAATGGAACATCCCAAAAAAGCTAATAATTCTAGATTTCATTTTCTTGGGCAATTTTTCTACGATGAGGAAATTCATAATTGCTGTTCGATGATGAAGAGTGACTAAAGTTTTACATTCGATGATGAACAAATTTCACTATTACTAACATTTTCAATTTTTTTATATTCCATAGTATTTTTCAGGTGTATATATAATATAATTGTATGTATGTATTAATAACAAAGAGAATATCATAAAAAAATTAACTAAATAAAATAAAGCTAAACTTAAAATTAAATAAAAATGAAAGAAAATAAGATATTTTAAGAGTTGCGGCCAACTACAATTGACCTCAAATTTGACATAAATAATAAGTATGCTGGGTGGCTGCTATTTGAGTCCAAGTCTGGAGGGACAAAGTTGGCCTCAAATTGACTCTTATCAAAACAAATTCAAAGACTCTTAAGTCATATAGTTTTTTTCTTAATGATTATTAATTATCATCAAGTTATTTGAGCTCAAAATATTAAAATTTTAAACCAACATTAGGCGTATATTGTGTGTCCAGAAACCGTACAGTGATGAAAGTGAAATATAATACTACCATAAATTAAAATTATTTAGTGGTGGCAATGATAGGGACATAAGAAATTCAAATTATCATTATAATTATGAATTTTAAAATTTGACAAAAGATTACTAGAAAGGAGGCAAGGAACTGTTAAACAAGAAATTATCATGTCTTCATTCTCATTAAAAAGAAATTGTTAAACAAATTAAATAAAATCCCATAAAGATAATATTTTGAAAAAAACAAATGATCCAACACCCACCATTCTTCTTTTATCATGCATGCTGAGGTGTCCACCTTTATTCCAGAATGATCAAACTCCTTTTAATATTGACTAATGGAATAAACAATCTCCATGTTGGTCCTAACTCAATATACATTTTTGGTTCTCAATTTCCCAGAATTTATACTTGAGTGAATAATCAATAATGCATGTATGCGTACGACTTTTGGGGCCCAACTCATAATTAAATAAAATGTCATCACATGATCCAAAAAATTAACACAGTATAGTAGACCACAAGCCAAAGTCCAAGGATTATTATATTCCTCAAAAAGTAGTTACCATTTGATTCTCAATTTCTCATTTAATAAATTAATAAATCTTATAACCAGATTTTAAATTTCACACATTCAAGATGCAAACAGATAGGCTGCAAATTTTTCTATAGTCACTGCAAATAAGTTAAAATCATTGCAGATAAGCTTTGCAAATTTGTTAAGGCTGTGTTTGGTTATTATTTCCATCCTTTTTCTCTCTTCTTGAAGTTATTACCTTCTGGGGTTTTACAGCTTGGATCAATAAATGTTCAGAGGTGGGCTCGATTTTATCCTAAATTAGAATTCAAACAACACTTTGCAAGATTTCTCAATTTTGTTTACTTTCTCTCTCTTGTTGAAGTTATTACCTTTTGGGGTTTTACAGCTTCGAATAATAAATATGCAAAGAGATGGGCTTTTATGTATGTGAAGTATTCATTCAATAAGCATTCAATTGCAAGATTCCTCTGGTTTTTTTGTGTGAAAAGGTACAATCTTTCTCTGTTTTTTTCCTTTTCATTTCTGTTTGCCTCTTGTGTTGTTTATTCAGCTGATATTTGTTGGGTTATGATCTTAATCATTGGTGATTTTTGGTGGATGATTGTTAAATTTTGTTTGGTATTTTTTTTTTTTGGAATTATTCAGGTGGTATGTTATATTTATGGGACTTTAATTTGATTTTTCTTTGATTTATTGATTGCAATATCTCATTGATTGTAAAGTGTTCTGAAATTCACTCTGTAGTCGGATTGAAATGTCTTTGTAATATGTTTTTACTGTGTTCTTGATTGAATGAATGATCAGAGTGCTTTAGTTTCCCTGTCTTGAGAATGATTCAGTTTCAATTTTCAGATTTATTTCTCAGAAGAATAGTCATCAAATTACTGCTGTTTTTTAAGAAAACTTTAATCAATGGAATCTGAACAAAACTTTAATCAATGAAAATCATAGATTGATTGAGCTTTCAGCAAAGGGACATGTTCTTTTAGTCTTCTGAATTTGCCCTTTTTTTTCCAGGACACTCCACTTCTTCAAATTGAAATTCAACTACTTAGTCCTGTTAACTTTAAAACAGTAAACTCGAAAAATGAATCGTCATGGAACAAAAGATGAGGAAATTTATAGGACTAGAAAAAAGACCTTTTGCCTTTCAACATATAATGCTGCATAGTGCATATAGATACAGGAGACACACTTGCGTGAGACGGTCTCATGGAGACGGAGTATAATTTGGCATTGACTCTTTAAACACTTTGGGAGAGGTGGGTGTGATTTGTGCTAATTTGTACTTCGCCTCATGTAAGAGACCTTTTTCATATGAGTTTTTGTGTAGATTTGATTTACTTAACCATATTAGGTGTTTTCATTAACAATCAGTGATGGTATATACACAGATAGGAGGAGTTGATGCTACATAAGAATCTGATGGAAGACAAACCGTTGAATCTCAACCAACCGTTTTTATCAGTTAGACGACACGTCCCAACCGCAACCTCAGTAAGAACTGTAAAAAGGCAAATCAGTAAATCTCACACTTCCGTACCTCAGCTTCCTTCCCACAGATCAGAACTGAAATCCGGTCCCATTAGAAATCCAGGAGCCGTTCCGTTTTTATGGGAACACTCTCCTGACAACCTAAGGAAGACCGAATCCGCAAAATCGAAACTCTGATAAACCTCCGTCGCCCCAAAGCTTCCACCGGGAGGCATCCGAAAAGGACCAAGTTGATGATTAGCCTCGTGCTAACGTAAAAGCGAGACGAGATATTGATGCTCACGAATAATATCTCACGTGCCGATCAATCTCTCGATGAAAATGCCGAGAGAAGTAAGGCGTGTTCGAATCGGGGATAGTGATGAGGCCTACGTGGATGCACTCGATCGCTGTCGAGGGCAGAATCGTCTTTCTTGAATTGTAGCATGAGTGGCTTAAGCGATTTAGGTGCGAAAAACCTTCCGTAAACTTGTCAACGGATCGTGAGTTCATGATGGACAGGTTTCTCCCTGCTGCGGGCGATGGCTACGGAGCGACCCTCAATACGCGCCCAAAAGCAATCTTTTTCTTCAACGAGAGACGGAAAAAGACGGTTAATCGGGCATAAGCCTTCGCTAAGATATCACGGACCGAGCTTTGCAGATCGATATTCATATTACGAGGAGCATAAGGAAGAGAAAGAGAGTGATGATAGTGATGATGAGTATAATCAACGCCAAAATGTGCCTGCAATGTGTGGTTTGTTGCCCCGGTTTTGCTTAAAGAGTTAAAACGCCTTTTGAATCCTGTTCCTGCTATGAGTGTGAGAACCCGAGTAGCCGTCTTCTGCTAAGAAAGTTGACCGTAGATCTTCGTCAGCTGGTTCTTACAACGAGATTGAGAACGAGGTAACTCGTGTTTCTTACTTTATCCATTTAAGTTTATGTACATTTGTCTTCATGCTATGCAGATTAGTTGTTTGACTTAATATTTTTGAAATATATGATGAGAAGTATTAGTTTAAAAGAAGAGAAGTATTAGTACTTTTTCACTATACAACTAATACTTCTCAAATTTTTTCCATGATTCACGTAAACATATAAAAACAGTTTTGGTTGAATTCTTTAGTCAAAATTGGGTCAAAAAGTGTTGCTCATTACTACATTATTTGGATTAGCAGTCCAGGTCGGATCAAGCTGAGCTAAAATCACTCGACAAAATCCATGCTGCTGAACTTGATCGAGATCTCACCAAATTGAGAAACAATAGGGGTCATGCAGCAAGCCTTAGCACATCTACAAATGCATCTGCGCCGTTTCTTGAAGATAAAGAAGTCATCTCTGTTGCTGAAGAAAAAACGTGCTTCAAAATGTTCCAGGAGTTATTGGATGGTCGGGGAAGTCCAGAGGAGTTGGGTTCTGGAGATCCTATTGTTGAGAAAACTCTTTATGTAGATACAGAACAGAACATGAAATCCACGGATTTTTCTTCTTCTCCCAAGAAACGAGACGAAGATCATGAGCTCATAATAAAGAGGATTGATCAAACGCGTACAGAAGATTCGTCCCTTGAAGATTTGAAGAAATTGCTGCCAAATAATCATGATTTCAAAGTGATTGAACAAGTGCCAACGGAGAGTTTCGAAAAGCACTTTTCAAAATCAGCAACTGTGGAAAAGTCTTTACATCAGAATCTCTCGGGACTTCTCTCTCCGCCTCCTTTACCAAAATCTCCGTCCGATTCTTGGCTGTGGCGTACATTGCCTTCCGTCTCCACCAAAAGTTCGTCTCTACGTTCATATCTTGATGAAACGAAAACGAACCACGAAAAGCAACTGAACAAGACACCAACGGCTACAGGTGATAAGAAGTGAGAAACTATTGTTAAAGCCACAAATGTGAAGCATCATCACTTGCATTATTCTGAGGTATATATGTTTGCTCTTTACCTTCCTTAATAATCAAACATACGTTTGCATGAGTACCGTGAAATTGGCTAACATTGTTGCATTTTGTATCAGGAAATGTTGACAACTATACCAGAAACTTAGGGACGCTGTTCACTGATATTTTTGAGGGCCGATGGGACGATCAATGTATGTTCGATCCTCTTTTTCCCAGTCGTGTAATTACGGTCACAACAAACGTGTCGTTGTATAGGGGTTGTCGTTCGTATAATCGTATATCTGTGTCCAAAGAAACATTATGTCAAATGCAATATATACATGGTGAAAGCCTTTCCTATGGTTTATGTAGTCTTTCTTTTATCTGCAGTTGTGACTACATAGATATTTATAAGGGAACTATATCTAAGAGAAGTTCAATTTTCATTCTTGAATGGCATTGTTGGGTTAACATTAGTTAAGAATTTTCACTAATTTGTTTTTTTTTTTTTCAAAAATTATTTGTGGTGATTTAGTTATGTTTGGAAAGGGTTTTTCCCAAATCCCAATCCTGATTTAAATGAATCTTAAAATCCAATATACTCACCTCCTTAATAACACTCGTCAAATCATCTTTTAAAAAAGAAACTTATAGATCATATAATAAATTTCATAAAATGAGGGGAACAGTATTTGGGTATTTGAGTCAGGTTTCCAATTTCCCAGCAGATGTGATTCATGTGAATTATGTTCTTTCAACGAGTCTTTTAATTTCTTTCTATTTTCTTTTAAAAATAACCTGAAAAAACCCGTGTTCTTTTTCACCCTTATATTGGAAACATGACAATAAAGCATAAATGGCCTCTCTCATTATTGCAATTTACATCCACTTGATTCTTGATCACTGAAAATGTTACAGATGGAGTCAATTTTATTTGAGTACAAGTATTTTCACCCGTGCCATGCACAGTTGCTCTTCTCCCGGCCCCCCAGTTCAATCCTGACGTTTCATCGCATCCTTATGGTGAATGATCTCAATCCCAGCTGATTTGATCCGTACGTCCCCTGGAAACAAGTGGGGGGGAAGGGGAAGTCGCCTATACAATGCACTTCAAGAAAATGTCGTTGATATGCCAAGAAAGACGGTCGAGTTATAGATAACCGAGCTAGGCCCGCTACTGATTGATGAATCAGTTTTGGTTCCCAAATCATGCTTGCAGACTGGACAGACCGTGGCCCATTTAACAACCATGCATTCACACAACTGGCATGGAAATCTGCAAGAAGAAACTTCAAACCATTAATTCAGCCATGAGAAGCATATATTTGAAGTATGAGTACCTCAATGCAAATACTTTTATTTACAGTTGCACTGTGCAATTGCTGCAATTTGCTTCCATTTGGACCAAAATGAAATGTATAATGAGAAGTATTAGTTCTTATGAATAAAAGTATTAAATTCATACAAAAGAAAGTGGTATTAGTTTGCATGCTGAACAATGTTAGTACTTTTAAATATACAACTAATACTTTTCACCATATGAGCTGATACTTTTCAGCACATGAACTAATACTCTTCAACCGCTTTTATATATGATTCACCAAAAATCTAAAAAACCAGCTTGGTTGGAGATTTTTTGTCAAAGTTGGGTCAAATCTTGCACCAGCTGCACGGTGCAACTGGCGAGCCAAAGTGTTACTCTTAATTCAATATACAACAATGTGTCTGGTAATCAAGCATGTACCGCAATCTGAAGATGCACAACCGATGAATTCCTATCAATGAATCATACGAAAGAATCTTACTGTGTTGGCAAGGAAGAACTTTTAGGTGTTCCTCATGTTTGAAATCCTCGAGACAGATTGCACATGACTCCTCTATGCGACCAATTACGTTGACAGAGCCAAAAGTGATAGTCGGGAGCCTATCCACAGTTTTACTATCTAAAACACTCATTTGGCGACGAGTCCTCCATTGGTTGAATGTGAAGAAAATTGCAACTAGCATAGAGATTATGGCAAGGACCGACATTAATGATATAACCAGGACCGTCCATCCAGGTTCATTAATATACGCGATAATGCAGCATTCACCTCCCCCTCCTCGAGCATTCTCTCTCAGGATCAAACCCGCTTTATTTGAGACGAATACCGCATATATCTTCAGTCCATCAGGGTTTCCCATCACTATTTCATCAAGAGAATGAATGCACTGATGTGAGTACAAAATAGAGAAGGAAGGAAGGACCCTATAAGTGTGAAACACAAATGACGGGACTAGTTAAAGAAACGACTACTCAGAGACACACGAGCAAAGCCATGGAAAGATAATGTTTCACGATTAATGCACATTTTCTGCACAACAAATCGTCTGTAACAACTTTTATGTTCCACCTTGTATTCAATCTATGACCTGCATTTATCTCACATACACGTGTTAAAATTCGAACTGCATTTTGTGTGTTTTGATACAAGTCCAAAAACAACAAGGAGAAATGAGTTTTCCATTTCAGATCATCATCTTCAAACGGGGCTACATCGTATGGGGGTTCAATCGTTTACTCCCACCTAATGGCACAAATTCAATTATTCGAGGTCCAACATATGAAGCAAACTCACAATGCTATAAGCTTTTTATCCACAAATAAGAAACACCAAACGGCCAATTCAAAACCACAATTTCAAAATTTTCAACCCTAAGGCATCACTACCAAGCAGCAATTCACCTCAATAATTTCTCACCCAAAGTTCCAAAGTCTCTAATAGAAAATAACACCACGAAATCTCAACTTCATATCAGAATAACATCTGCAGCATATATATATATATTTTTTAAACAAAATCACCTACTTGAAACAAGGCTGTGATTGGGCCGATCATCGTAAACAATGGCGGCAAGAAACCCAGCTTCCTGCGCATTCCTGATCTTCTCATCAAATCCGCAATTTCCTCTCACAATCAGAATAATACTCGCACTGTCGCCATCACTGCGTTCAGCTTCATTGAGCAGCACAGAGCAGGCGTCGACCGGATCAGCTAACTGCAATTTCCCACAGATTCTACCATTCAATCCTCTACCTGCAAATTCAAATTCAAATCCCCAAATCAGAAAAAAAAAATCAACTCAACAACTAAAAAACCACCGCACACACTAAAAATTAAAACAGATTTATAGTGGAAGCTACTAAATCTTGCGGGAGAGTCGGAGAATGAAGACGAATTGGACTTGAGTTGAACAATTGAGCATATAGGGTTGATTAAATAACAGAAAAGAACTATGGCAGCTAAGAATTTGCTCATTTCATCATCAGTTTTTGAAGAATTTGTTTTTCTTGGGTTTCTGCTTCGGTGTTTATCTGATTTTGAGTTGCAGAGAGGGCAATTGACTAATATTTCGAATAATTTAAATTTGGCCTCGTATATTTGCAACTATTTCACTTTCAACTCATTCTACATTCATCGAGTTCGACATGAATTTAATTTAATGCCCTTGTGCCTTTCGAAACTTGTGTTGTGGTCCTTTTATCTTCACTTTATTGATTTTCATGACCATTAAATGAAATTAATCGAGCAAAAATATAATTATATATATAAAAAACATTTTTTGTGATATACTCCCTCCGTCCGCAGGATTATTACGGATTTTATGGAATCCTCTTGACGGAGGAATAATACTGAATACTCCCCAAACTCCTTTAAATTTGAATACTTGTGAAAAACGACCCTCTTTTATTTAATTGGACATTTTTAAAGGATGATAATTTTTTTTTTTTTTACAAAATCTCTTCAAACATCACAATATTATCATAAATTATTATTTTTCTTACGCTAAAATATTATTTTATTTATTTTTATTTTTATAAAATCATTATTTTATTATTCAATTTTTATCAAGAAGTGTTTTTTTTATATTAATAAATAACTTTTATATTAAAACTTGTTAGAACAGTAAAAGTAAAAAAGAAATGATGAAGTATATAAATCGTGAAGTATAATCACAGTTCTTTTAATTATAATTTGAAGATCAATGTTGCAATGGAAGTGTTTGAAGGGTTAGTTTTATGAAGCATAACAATAAATTTAAAAGTAAAACAAATATTATTATTACTTGAAGTTATAAATTAAAAGATCTTGTTCTATCCTAATTAATGTATTTTATTTTTTATATGAAAAAATGACACGTGTTTTGCAATGTGTTGTAGTATGAATTATCCTTTAATATGTTCATAACCCGACACATTAATAGGGTCCATCTAAATCTGAATCGATTTCGCCCGACAGAATATTGAATACTCGAAGATATATAGATCCGACAAGATCAAAAGTCGACATCAAACTTTACAAGATAAGATAAAAGTATTTAATGTAAAATAAGATTCATGGTTGTAATAAAACCCTAAAGTGAAGGGTTGAGATGAGTTTGTAGTCGAATGTTCAATCTGATATTGAAAAGAAAGACAACAGGAGAGTTTAAGGCAGTGTTATATATGTTATATATGTATGTATTATAATTATTAAAATAACGACTCCCAATCCGAGATTAAGGCTCTAAACCCCTCCAATTCGGTGTTTCTCCACAAAGGTGTTCTTTGTTCAAATTACTTGAAGATTTGAAGATCTTCATAAAGAACTTGAAGATTCAAAGATCGTTCTTCAACAAGTTCGAAGACCTTCGTCCAGAAAATCTTCAAAAGCAATGTTTGATTCAAAACAAGACATCAAGTCCTTGGATCGACGTCTCAAATCCACCACTTCCTACTCGAAAACAAGATTAAGGTGAGAATTGAAAAAAAAAATCATACAGTGCCATACATATGTTCATTATTATGCTGCATGATATGATATTATAACATTGTCAAATCAAATAAAAACTCCTCATCGCTATGATTTTTTCTTGCTATCCTCTTTGGATGAAAAAAACACGCATTTCCAAATTTACCGCACAAAATCGGACGCATACGAAAATCGCACGCAAGAAAGAGGCAACAAGTCGAGTTAAGGATATATACATTGCCCGCAAAACAAATAAATCCCGGCTAGCTAGTGCTCATGGTTTGATGTAATGTTCCCAAAGGTAACACGACTTCTCATTTATATGTGCAACACCGCAGTGCGATAAAAAGCTCCAACGAATTTAAAATGACGAAAAAACTAGATTGCACTCTATATGAAAATGCAAACGAGCATGAATGAATGCATGCACTTTGAATTTTTTTTCATTTGTTCGCTCGATTCTCAATTTTCTTTTTCGATAAAAATAAATAAATGCATGCAACCTATTTATAGATACGTCTATCAGGTGAGAGACATAATGACATTTTAATTAGGACTCATAATGACAATTAATGTCATTCATTTAAATTATTTTCATTTTGAAACGTCTTCACTAATTACAGTTAATGTCATCATGTAACGTCTTACGTTACAATCTAATTTGAAACATCAATGAATCTGATTGTCCTGGACATCTACATTATGTCGGGCTTCAAACTCAAATTAAATGGTTGAATTAATTCAATGTGGGATAATTAACTCTCGTTAATTTCCACACTTCCCAACAACACTTTAGTCCATAAAAAAATTGTGTCGCCTCAACTTTGTGATTTAATTTTCTCATTCACCAAAATTCAATTTTGAAATTATAAATACAAAACGATCATCTACTCAAAGAGTACATCGATCATATGGCGTTTAATTTCCCTTAAATTAAATTTTAAGCCCTCGTTTAATTGACCATAGACGAGTATCCAACACTTTTATTAAATACCAATTAAATTTCAATTAATTTAACTAATTGGTTCAAAACCAATTTTCCCCAACAAAATATTTACAAATCGCGAAATGAAAAAAAAAAAAAACGATCATTGAATATATAAAAAAATGAAAAAGTGTAAAAAAATATTATAATTATAGATAAAATAGTGTTTTCTATTTTATCTAACACAAAAATAACTATATTAATTATATACTCATACTATATAATATTGACATGAGCTTTTCCAATTGAGATTTGGGTTTAAATACTTCTTTCTCCTTCTCTTGAATGTATACTTGGTTTGACAACTATACTATATAACTTTTCAGGCATGTTATTTGTTGTGATACGTTTCTGTTTCATTATTTTGCCACAAACTTGGGGTATTCAAATCAAAGCTAGTTATAATGATAATTTGGAAAATTTATCAAGAGTACGAATAGAAAATTATGTGGTTATTATTTTTTAATAAACATACTTTTAATATTATATAATAATGTTGTAATTAAAATACTGGTTACTTGTCCGAATTTATAGTATTTTTTTTGTCACAATCTTTTTAATATTAAAACAAGTTATAATTAAAATAATATTAAGGGCTAATTGTCTGATTTCACAAATTCCATATTTAGGATAATAGAATCATTGAAAACAACTTACATGTCCATGTGGGCTAGTCTATCACCCAACTTACCAACACATATTGTAAGTTATTTTCAAGAAATGTTTTTATTTATATTCCATTTTTTTTAAAAAGTAAAAAATATAGTAATACATAATAATTTATACTCCAATTTTTAGGTATTCCTCGTGTGTGAAATCCTCGAGATAGACTTATATATTCAATATTATGTCACGAAATATGTTTTTTATGTATATAATTATATTAATATGAAAAATAAGGTCTACTTGTTTAGTGTAAACAAATTATATATTTTAATGTAACAAATTGTATGATTCTAAAATACAATATAGAGTGCATGTGCACATGAAACTCTCTCTAATTTAATTATTATTTGAAGATTAAAATTATGATGTGATTGAGATAAATGAGGATGGAATATTAAAAAAAATGGAGTGATTGAAGGATTACTTTAGGAAGCATAACAATTAATTTATAGAAAATGAATATTACTATTACTTGAAAATTATAAATTGGATATGAATTCACAATAATTCAAGAGGACGATGTAAATTTATTTTTTATCGGACAAATGATGATTTAAATTTATGATCTTACAATATAAGTAATTGTGCACTAACCACTTGTGACTTAAGCTATTTCACTTGTCCAACGAAGTAAGCTTATTGACTATTATATTTTCTCTTTAGGAGTTAGGACTCATGCCAATGTCTGATGAAAATTGAGCGAACACGGTATAATTGGATTCAATTTTAATTTGGATTAATCACACGCTAGAATTTAGGTAATTTCACCCTCCATTTCTTTTTTCATTCTCAAACCATGAACCATGAACTCAAACCTTGAACCATGAACTATGAACCCAATCCCGAACCCTGAACCCTGAACCATTCAGGTCAGGCCGGGCTCGGGTTGGGTCCGGATCTTGTTCGAAAGTTGAAATATAATAATAATAATAAAAAAACTCTTGAAATCCAATTACATGAATTCTAAATTGGTGCAAATAATGCACACAAATATTTGCCATGAAAATTTAGTACTTTATGTAAAATGAATATATTTTTATAAACTAATACAAATTGTTGTAAAATATAGAATATACGTAAAGAAAGGAACAAGAACACCAATTTGTTTACCCAGTTCGTCCGGAATGACTACATCTGGGGGCGACCAAGCCAGGAGGGTTTTCACTATGTATCTGAGTATTCTCTATCCCACGGCGTTACAATGAAGGGACTATTTATAATAACAATTGGGCTGAAGCCTTAAAACCTTAAAGCCTATCTTACAATTAGCCCAACAATAAAATCAATCTATAACAAGTAATGTCCATAAAAATATGATATTTACAACACTCCCCCTTGGACATTACGACGTGATATTCATATCTAATTAAAATTTTGCTAGAATAATATAAAGAGAAAAACTTAGTAAAATAAAAAATGTACAACTAATGATCTTCTAAATTCAATCTTCAAAACGCTCCCCCTGAAGACAATAGTCTTCCAAGCCTTTTGTATTATACTTTCACACTCTTCTGGAGTTCGTGCAGGTAAAAGAATTTTAGGGATATATGTTTTGTTAAGTTCCCTTTAGCATTCCTATTATTCATACGGGCAACAAATGTTGCATTTTCCTCATAATGGATGATAGGAGATATACCATTATCACCTGAATCATAAATGTATCTAAATCAATATATTGAAAACGTCAAAGATACTGAACATATGCTATAAAGTTTTACAATGCCTCTTTATAGGAGAAGCACTAACTTGATCTTGCAAACAAATTCAATATAAATTCAATATTGGATTTCGTGCAGTTCTTAAAACATAGTAATGCACTAAGGACACTCTGATAAGGAACTTCGGGTCCTAAAATGTCATATGTATCTTCTTTAGGTTCAAATTTATCTTTATCCATTTCAAGGGATGGAATAATTACTGATGTGCTAAGTATATGAAATTTAATATAAAATCTCTCCAATACCTTCTCCAAGTAAGTTGACTGGTATATAAAGATTCATTTTGCTTTAGGGAAATGCTCGATCTGCTGGTCGAGACAATACTTGATTTCACTTATTTCAAATTCAATTTATGAGATTAAATTGACTTTCTTTGATTTCCTTACTTGTTCCAATAATATTTAGATTATCACCAGAAATCGAGATAATACAAACACCACCAAAGTAATTTCTTTGTAAACACGTAAGGAAATATTTCAATGTTTATTTATTCCTACTTCGGAAAGAATGAATTGAGTCGATCGTGGAATATTCGACCCAAATATTTTATGTCATATAATGACCTTTGTAATTTTAATATCGTACTTAATACGATTTTCACCATTCCTCATTTGAGGAATATTATATCCATCAGGGATCTTCATATATATATATATATATATATTGATATCTATTGATCAATATAAGCATGCAGTTACAACGTCTATTCAACTGCATTTTTACTTTTGGTTTACTTACTGCCAGAGATATTAAGTAGCGGAACTTATTTCATACATAATAGGAGTATATATTTAAAATCTATATTGGGTCTCTGCAAAAACCCATGAGCTTCTAATCTCGCTTTGTACCTCATTACATCATTATTCTCATTGTCTTTTTCGTACAAATACCCATTTATATCCAACAGGGATAACGTTTCAGGGTATATGTACGATAAAGTCAAGAATATTAGCGAGTCGAGCTCTGCCTTAATTGCTTCCTCCTATTTTACCCAGTCAAAGCGTTTCCGGCTCAACTATTGACTTTTGGGTACTGGATCCAAATTTTTAATAGTAAGAGCAATCATGGCAACAAATAAGTTGTCGACAACATTGGTAAACTTCTCCTGTATTTATAATTATTATATTTATATCAACCAGATCTTCATCATTTCCCATAATATTTTGATCTGGTCGTTCCGCGATTCTAGTATTTTTATTATTTTGTGCACGTGCTTCATTACTAGAATTTTCGTCCTCGGGACGAATCTCTTCAAGAGACTTCAAGAGTGACTGAATATATTTGCTAGCTTTAGTAATTACCGCAGATTTATGTCTTACATAATAAGGGTCATTTACGCTTCTGGCGTGTTGGGGCATTAACATATATAATTGCCTAAAATTAGCACATTTACTCTTTTTTGGTGCATTTACAACAAGTATATATGCTTTAGTCACTTCTTTTCATCAGTAAATTAATTTGACATATTACTTGCTGAATATTGCAAGTTAATTTATCATTTGAACTTCCAGTTCATTTTGACTAGTGCGTGAATTTTCATATTGAAGATCTTTTTATATTCCACGAAATTTCTCGACATTCATTGAATTATAAATTCTTATCTCCCCCTAATGCCGAGAAATGATCTTCATCAAATGTGCAATTAGCCAACTGGACCGTGAAGTGAGGTACATTATGGTGGTGATATTGAAAACAAATATTGCACATTCTAATATTTGCAGATGAGAAATGTTTAGTTCTTAAGCATAGTTATAAAAGGGGAATAATCAAGATATGCAGTGAGTCAGATTTGAATTAGATTAGCACCATGTAAAATTTCATGCCCCCAACATGATATAACTAAGTTGGAATTCTTCAATAATAGTCTAGTAATTATTTTGATAAAATCTATTAGTAATTCAACTAAATCATTCTCGATGTGGACGAGATTAAATGCTCAATTTTAATTCTCAATGCCATATAATAATCATTAATGTCATCAAATCGACATTAACCATTTCAATGGATTTATTGGATAATCCAAAATTTTAAGTTCAAGTTCAATAATATTTGGCAATAAATTTGCTTCAAACAAATTATATCAGTCCACAAGTATTTTCATGACTTTATTCAAGAGAAATAAAATATACAATTCCAACTTTAGTACGAGATTGTCGTACTATAAAATTTTCCAATTTATGTCTTTGCATAAGCCCCACAAATAAATTAATTTGCATAAGAGATTATGTTATTTGACATACTATGTAAAATAGAATTAGTCAAAATCCGACTTATCATATTTTGAACCGCTCATGTAATAATTTCGATAAATTTGCTTCAGGCAAATTAGTACATCATTCAAAGAATCATCATTTTCAATGCTCATATTTGTTTCAGGCAAACTAGTGCAATGAGATTCTATTTTGCTCATAATTATATAATGACTCAATTTTAGTGGAAGAGCTTTCAGGTATGATTTATACTGTTTCCACTGCCATTAATATTTTCTTTCATTTATATTTTATATCGATAGTTTCTGGTATCGATATTTCTAGAATCAATATTTTCTGCTATTGATATTTTTGTGTTTATTGATGGACATGATCCTTCGGGGATTTTCATGAACAACATGATATTTTACAGTAATATTCATTCTCCATTTAGGTGAGGAGATAATTTAATATATGGCAGAGGCATATTGGAAACCTTTTGCAATTTTTCCACTCAAAACAGGTATAGCTCTCAACATGGAAAGTTTAAGTCAAGAAGTTATACAGTAGAGCAAGTTTGATAGTTTTCCTTTTAGTTATACAAGATAATCTTTTACTACGATTGTCCATAAGAAAAACTTGGAATAAACTTTCATATGCATTTCAAATTCAATAAATTTCAATGAAATAATAAGCACAAAAAACAGTAATAATAAGCAAATAAGGAATTTTCACAGAATTCCTAATTTCTACAGCAAATAACTCCCAAATCTATTATGCGGCAAGCAGTTCTAAGTGCTGAAATTTAAAAGGAATTAAGCTTCTTTACCAGAGCGGAATCCTATGGTAAGGGTTCTAATATCGTCTTATGATAGATTTGACTCATTTTAGTGCAAACTCAATGGAAGATTCAAATGTCTGCAATCTTCTCTCATCTCATGGATGGACAGTTTCGCCAACCTTATGCTTGTCTCAGATGGATAAAGTAACCAATAGAATTTAAAGAAAAAACAACGAAAAGGTGGATTAGCTAAAAATAATAAATTACAAAGTAAAGTTCAAAACTTCCAAAAGATATAATTATTATGCTGCAATTAGGACATAACACTCAAAAACTTAATTTCGGAAGGACTAAAGCAGCATAAGTATTCAATCCTTGGAATTCTTCATCATTGATCATAATACACAAAATACTTAAAAGAAGAATTTTATTTTTCCAAGAACCGATAAGTAACGATCACATCTCAAAACTCATGAACCCATTACCAATTTTATAAATAAATATCAATGATGCTGAAGTCCAGCGGTATCAACTGCATCATAAAACTCTAAACAATCAAACTCGCAAATTGTTTATATAAATTAGGGGTTAGTATGAAATCATTCTCCTAAACTTCCCCACATCATAGGTTATATGTTTAAATCAAATAATCTGTTCACAATCAAAATTCATTGCTAATTGAAGAAACAATAATTGGTAATATTACAACCTTGCCATCAAGATCCCTAGAGTATAAAATATTTTCTATTTGAAATCAATGATCAATTATTTGCTGCTATTTAAAAATAAATATTTTTTACATCAATCTATGGATCAAAACCCGTTGTATATATGATAAGTAGCCCAATGGAAGATACGCGCAGGTTATTGTTATTGTTCCGATTTCGATTTCACATATTCAATATATTCAAGTAATTAGAGATCAAATATGGCCAAATTAGATTTTACACGATAAAGCATAATTACCTGGGAGGTGACGTTATCTGCCCCATATCTAATGCCAATTTTGGACGCTCAGTTCCAGCATACCCAAAACAGTTCAGGAATCTATCAAAGAATGTTTCAAAAAAAAAATTAATTATAAACCAGCTCTTTGATAATATGTTGTAAAATATAGAATATACGTAGGAAGAAGAACACCGATTTGTTTTTTACCGGACTACATCCCAAGGACTACATCCTGGACTACGGCAAAGTTCAGGGTTTACTTACGATTCCGAAAGATTCTCTATCCTACCGTTCTGATGAAGAGACATATATAATAAATGATTGAAAAAAAACCCTAAAAGTTCTATCTTACAATTAAATTTCAACAATAAAATCAATCTATAACAAGTAATGTCCATAAAAATAGGATATTTACAACACAAATATATGGCTATATTTTATTTGTATTGAAATAACAACAAGAATAATGAATATTCAATTAATATGTCATATTTTTGTTTAAAATTAAACAAAACTGAAATAAATAGTGAGAAATCTAAATATTTGGGCCATTTTCAGAGTTTCGTTACTTCCCCAAAAATTTCGCTCTAAATTCTAAAGAGCCTCCACTACGCCGCCGTCGTCCGCCGCCTCGGGCATCCACAAACCACCAGCTTCATCACCATTGATATTAACTTCCATCTCCTTTGAGTTTTATCTTTTCAATTCCAACTAATTAGCGCCATGGATGAGGATATAAGTGCAGATGCCCCTAAATTACCGCTGCCGGAATCCTTTCTCGATTTTCTCAATGACAACGGCTTGGATCCTTCAATTTATGTCGCCTCTCAGTCCATTCCTCGTTATATTCGGTATTCTTCTTCTAGCAACTGTGATGATTATCTCTGCGCGTTTGTGTGTGCGTTTGTTATCCTTATTTGAATTTCTGTGGGATAATGTCTACATACTTGCTTAAATCAGTTTATGAGAATATGATGAGTTAATGTGTAAGTTAATACTTGAAATTACAGATGCTGGGAATTGATTGGCCCTGTTAGTTGTTTTAAAGCTTGAAGTGAGCTAAACTATACTTGGATAGTTTGATGTTTTGGAATATTTTTAGGTTAATTGTTTGAAAGATTGTGATTGTGTCCTTTTTGTTGGAAGGTTAAAACCAGGATGTAACACCGAGCTTTCAGAAATTGAAGCTGAGATTAAGTATAAACTTGAAGAGGTCTCTTGGATGCCCAACTTCTATTATCTTCCACCCGATGTTCGAATCGCGAGTACAAAGGCGTACCAAGATGGAACGGTGAAAATTTGAGATTAGATTAGAGAAACTACTTTACCTGGTGTTATCCTTGCTATGAATTGGTGATCCGAAGATATAGAATCGATGTTTTATAGTTATAGTTCTAGTTAATGTTAGTTTTTTGTTTTCTGTGGCATTTATTTATTTTGCTTCACCTTCTTCTTCTTGCCTCCAATATTTTCAAATATTATCCATGATATGTGTTCTTTTTATAAATGAACACAAAAAAGGAGTTTGCATCTTTGTTACTTAACTTTTGTGTCATCTTGTAGATATATGGCATAGATGCAGCTTCAGGAGCTGCTGTTTTAGCTTTGGATATTACTTCTGGTGATCATGTCCTTGACCTATGTGCTGCTCCTGGTTTGTGCTTCTTTCATATTGCAATGTGTATCGTGCATATGCATTTGTATCTATTTATCTATATAAATAAGTTCTTGATATTATTTTCATCATACAATTAAATATTTAGCCCTTTTCCATTTATCTGTGTTATGCAGGTGCTAAACTCTGTATGATATTAGACCTTCTTGGTAGTTCAGGTTCTGTGACTGGCGTCGATGTTGCTAGACATCGGTTAGCAGCATCTAGAACATTGGTGCAGAAATATAATCTTGGAGACCGTTATGTCTTTTTTTGTTGCGGATGGAACAACATTCTCCCTTACTCCATCAAGGGTTGAACCAAACTATAAATCATGTAACAAAAATGGAAATTTACACATCCATTTGTATTTAATCTTGAAAAGTTTAGTTCTTTCTCTATGTATCATATTGCCCTAACATGATGCAATATCGTTGCTCAACAGGCAATACCGAAGAAGAAGAAAATCCTGTGATATACAATGAGTGGTCACCTAGGAGACCATGGAAAGAACGAAAGAGGATGGCTAAAGCTAGGAAAGATATTGCTTCCAACATTTGCTCACAAATTCAAGAACCCGAACTTATATTCTATGGTCAACATTCTGGGGTGGTTGGTTCGAGTAAACGTGATTTGTTTCGAAACATAAACGACCTTGATCTTTCACAATTTGGCTATGACAAGGTAAATCACACAATGTATCAATTATCTTGTGGTTATCGCCGTTTTTCCTGGTTTAATTCTGCCTCTTTCTGCTAAAAGGATACCATGTTCTTGGAATTCACTTCAGGTCCTTGTGGATGCAGAATGCACACATGATGGTTCAATTAAACACATCCAGAAGTTTGAACAATGGGGCTGGAAAACACTTTCACGCCGTGTGCTGGATGCTGACAGGACTGATGACTTGACTGTTCTTCAGGTATACATCCGCTTTTACTTGCCATATTATTTTATCATAGGTCATAACTTTACTTCAGGTCACCTTTGGTGCTTGTTCTTAGTATTTGATACAGTTTTAGTGACAGAAACAGTGATATCAATATTTCGTACTTGTTTGCCTATGATCTTGAAGATTAATTGTAATTTCTGTCACTTTTCTGTAGTAGTTTGCCTCGCTAGACTGACATTATTTTGATGTTTTGTTGTTATAAACATTTAACACTATTTTATGTTTACCACTGTATTCCGATTGAAACAATCCAATAAAAAGCCTAATTAACTTGTGACTTTTCCTATTCTATTCACTATTCCTCTCCTTCTGTCAGACACCAGCTTCCTATACTCCATTCATTAACAAGTGTTAATTTTTTCCCCAAAAATGTGGGTACTTGACCCCTGTAGTTACAAAAACATGGAATAGACACCTATGTACAAAAAAGGAAAAAAGAAAAAGCAACAAGGATACTCTTATAACAAATAAAAAACTAAGATGCCCTTCATTTTAATTTTTTGAAAGGAAGATGCCCTTCATTACATTTGATGTGAGTTAATGGGTATGAAAACAATCAAGCATATGAAGCTCGGGAAATCCACTTTCTTGAGCTTCACGTATATTTTGATCATTACAAATCTTTCTACAATATGTGGCTGACTTCTATGTCGTCGTACGTTAAATTGCTAGAAAGCTTTTTGCCTCTTTGCTCAATTTTTGTTTTCCTGCAGTTAAAATTGCTGAGCAACGGGTTCAGATTACTCAGAGTTGGAGGATTTCTTGTCTACAGCACCTGCAGGTAGGCTTACTTGTAGAATTGCCTGAAATTTAAGTTGCCTTGTCCTTTTTTTCTTGAAATTCTCTTAACCATTGTATTTATGTTCATATAGTTTGACTGTTGCTCAGAATGAAGATGTTGTAAGGCAGTTCCTTTCGCAGTATGCATCCGCAGGTGTGCTTTTATCCATCATCGTCCTAATCTCCCCATTTTGGCTTGTTTGGAAGTGCGTTAGCTGATCAATCGATCACTGTTTGCATGAATGGCGTCGTTTTTATTTTGCAGAGTTGGTGGAGATAGAAGGTGCAAAGAAGTGGCCTTGTAGGGAAGCAAGAATAACAAACACACTACGATTTGATCCCCAGACATCATCAACCAGTGGTCTTTTTGTTGCCAAATTCACAAAGTTGGCTGCTTGATCTGTATTTTTTACTCCAGCTGAGAAGTTTTCCCTAATTAATCAAGTTTCCCAAAATCAAGCTATCGAGCTCGTAAAAATACAGAAATTGTTGATATTTTATTGTATTGAGTTCAAAGTTTTTTTATCAAAGAATCTTGAACCTATATTAGATAATTTAGTTTTCTGCCCTATATAGACGTGATACTGAACCAATGTAATGCCGTATCTCTCGTGAAAAATTTCATTTCTATGTAGATAACAAATCAATTTTTAACAAGCTATGTCTTGTATGCATTATTAGGTGCACATGCATTTTATAGTGTATTTTATAACTATTCAATTTATATATATTAAATTGTGCGATTATTAATATGTGAAAATTATTCAGTGTAAACAAGTTGCATGAGATGAGACTCACGGTTTTTAATAAGAAATTATAAATTAACCAATTTAAATATAATAAGCGTATAATGATCTTATATTATATTTTAATATTAAGAATATCGGTAAGAAATTCATCAATAAATAAAACAAAATTCCATAAGAACAATATTCCGCAAAAAATTGCAAAATTGCATAGAAAACGTCGAGAGAGGAAGAGATATTTAAAGAAAATATAAATATAATTATATATGTAAATCGGAAGTACAAAAAACCCTTCACCTAAAACCCCATCCCTCTTTCTCAGTGACTGGGCTTCCAGTAAAAACCTCCGCACCCAAAAATGGCGGCCCTCAAGTTCTTGCTTTCTCAGAACGGCCACCGCTGCTTCTCCAATCCGCCACCATCGCGCCACCTCGTTTCTCTCATCCGCCGCCACTTCTCCACCGAGCCGCAACCGTCTCCAACTCCCGAATCTAGCGCCGAACCGAATCAAAATTCCCGGAGACCAATTGCAATTCCAATTCAACCCGTATCCTATGCGGCTAAACCTAAACCTCCACCACCCGAAGAAACCGATCGCGATTATCCACCTGCTAGAGAAACCTCGTCGCAGGATGCCTCAAATCACGCGAATCCTGAAGCCAGGTCGTGGACGCGGGATGAAATGCGTTACATTAAGGACGCGTCCGCGGTCACGCCAGTTTCTTACACGAGCCGTGTTGCGCCGTTGCCGGAGGACCGAGCGAATGCGGCGGAGGATTTGGAGAAGGGGAGTATGGATGAGGAGTTGGAGAGGGAGAGGAGGAGAATGCAGAGGGATATGAGGATGGGGAGGTTGAGATATGGGAGAGTGGAGGAGGAGGAAGAGACTTTGCCATTCCCAAAGCCGATTAAGGTGGAAGAAGGTAGTGATGAAAACAGTAAGAAGAAAGAGAAGGTGGTTTATGATCTCAAGGAGGCCATTCGGCTTGTGAAGGTCGGTTTATTCGATTGTTCTGTTGCCTCCATTTCTTCTCTTTATTTGTTGAGGAATTGATATTGGATTGTTGTCTTTCAATATAGAACAAAGGTTGATAGAATGAAGGCTTCGTTTTTAGCATTTAGACTATTTGTTTCAGAGGAAGGGAAACTTGCAAATATTCTGCATATCTGCTTGTGGTTTAATATATACTGCATTGTTGATTTGTTGAGGAATTGATATTGCATTTTTGTCTTTCAATATTGAACAAGGTATGTGGATATGCAGGCTTAGTTTTTTCAGCATTTAGACTCTTTAGTTCAGAGAAAGGATTGGAGTTACAAAGATCCTGCACATCTGCTTTGAATATTTTAGACTTTTTAGTTCATCAGAGAAGGATTGGAGTTACAGAGATCCTGCATATCTGCTTGTAATAATTATTTGGTCGTACATTCATTTAAGAACACGGTGATAGATTATAGAGGTTAATGTATACTCTGTTGGATCCTCCATAGTTTAGGGAACTACTTGTTTCCTCCATGGTTTAGGGAAACATCATATCATTCGACATTGTATCAGCCACATATTTGGTTTCATTTTTTAAGCGAGCGTCGATAATGTGAAATAAATTTCTTGTTCTATATTTTTTTGTTTATTGTAACTGTTGAACATTATAAAGCCTTGTGTTCATCAAAATGCTTGTTCACTTATAACATTTTATATACGATGCTTAAAATGTTCTGGTACAATACTTTTTTTCCTTGTCTTGATGCTAATTCTGATTTCGTTTGGTATCATATTAGCAATCATACAGGCTAATGTCAGGAAAACTTTTGATGAAACTTTAGAAGCGCACATAAAGATGACTCCGGAATTGCGTCGAACAGATCTGGTATGTGGTTTTCTCTTTTTCTGTAGCTATTTTACTTTTGTTACAATTACTGACAGTTACCTATCTGTTTTTATCTTATTCTATCAAAGTTAAATGTCAAGAAAGTTTTAGATTTGAAACATTATAACTAAATCTTGAAATGAACACATTGTCATCTGTTATTGCAATGATACTTGATAAGAATTTATCATTGAACTCTCTATTCTCTTTCTGAAATGCAGAAACTGAATGCTTCCATGCGCCTACCACATGGTTTTGGCAAGGTACAATAGTTGGTTAAATATAATTACAAGTTCATTAACCATGTTCTTTCTCCTACAATTTTCATGCACTTTTATTTGAATTTTTTGTCAGACATATCGGGTGTGTGTCTTCGCGGAAGGAGCAGCTGCAGATGAAGCCCGAGAAGCTGGAGCTGATATTGTTGGTGGCTCCGACCTGGTGGCAAGCATCCGGAGCGGTGATGAACCACTGTCCTTGTTCGCTTTACTGATAAATAGCTTCATTTTTGGTTTTATATTGGAATGAATACAATAAACATACAACAGTCTGCATTAATTAAATTTATGATATTGATGATATCATGTTTAGATGTGTAAAAACTCGGGGAATATAGTTTTATTAGTCTCGTAAGGTATCCTTATCTTGGTTCAAGTCCCGTCGACTTTCACAAATTGAAAATAGTCATGTAACTTTCAAGTTTTAACATTTTAGTCCGGTAACTGGCTGTAGAAGGAGAAATATCCGGTTGATGCAGACGTGGCAGAGTCTGATTGGTCAACTGGATATTTCACCTCCTACAGCTGGTTACAGGACCAAAATATCAAAAAATCGAAAGTTACTGGACTATTTCCAACATGTGAAAGCCGACAGAACTGAAACCAAAATAGGGTTAATTTTTGCAGGGCTAAATATCATTTTCCTTAAAGCTCACACGAAACATAAGTCATTTGCTGAGCCAACAATTCTACAAGGAGAGATTTCTATAATTTGCCATATTGCATTATAAGTTAGCTAAATAGATTGATCTTAATAACATGCAGGTGAAGTCAAAGTAGATTTTGACAAGTGCATTGCTACTCCATCCATGATGGATCTCGTGAAAAAGGTTTATATATCAAATTATCAAAATACAATTTTAGCTTATCTCTATCCTACTCTTTTAACTTCTTATTATTTTTATTCAGATAGCACAAAAATTGAAACAATTAATGCCGCATGCCAGGGTAAGTTTGATTAGCATATATTCATTTTACAGTTTTCGGTGGCAAATATATCTCACAAGCATCTTACATCTTAAATGCAGAATGGTACATTGACCAATGAAATATCTAAAGCTGTCAAAGAGGCAAAGGTAGAAAGTATTAATTTCAAGAAAGATAAAACTGCAATTGTACATGTGGGACTGGGGAAGGTATGATCGTCTCTACGACACTTTTTTCTGATACACCAATTACATGTTGGAAATCTAACTATTATTATTCGTAACTATCATTTTGCAGCTTAGTTTTCCAGAGGACAATTTGAGAGAGAATGTCGGTACTTTTGTAAATGCTCTTTTGCTTGCAAAACCTGCTGGTTTGAAAAAGAGTAAGTGGATGTCATCTGCGCATTTGATATTTCTTTTCTTGCCTATTTTAAATATAATTAAATAATTACTGTATGTTTTGGAGTAAATAGTGGGCTTAAGGTTCTTATGTCATGATGCGAACGTCCAATATTGGCCCCTTAACTTGTACACTGTCCATGTAACATAAAACCACACCACTTTCAATTTTCCGCCGATTTTGGGCCCAAAATTGGACAAATTTTTTAAATTGGGACTAAATATAAAAAGTTTGAACTTTTTTTGGGACCAAAGTTGGACAATAGACAAGTTATGAAACCAAAAATATTTTACTGCGTGCTCGGATGATAAGGGATTAAACTTTAGGGCAAGAGGTTCTTCGATTCAATTCTACACTTGCACCTTTTTCTCAAAACAAATGGCTTCAAGGTTCTAGCTTATTACGATTAAAAGTTCATTTCCACATCAATTTGTAGCTTGCTTCACTGTGCAAATAAGTAATTTTATGTGAATTCTACACTCTTATATCATGCGACTATATTGAGTAACTGACTGTAAACTTATGAGAACATACATCAGGCAATTTAAAAAAAAAAATGCTTATTATTAATTCTCCTTAGCTCTAAATCAAATTTCATCATCTTCAGGTTCCAAATTCGCTGGGTATATCGACTCCTTTCACATTTCCAGCACGGTAAGCCCATTTGGTGTTCTTCTTGCTACACATGAGTTAAGCTGTATTAAAGTGCTTTAGATCTACAAAATCTAAACAAGACTGTTGTTACTTGCCAATGCTTATCATAGCTTATGCCTGAATACTTTTATATTTTTTTACACATTCGAAACTGCTGCTCATTTCAACCTAATGGATACCTTCCGAAACGTGCAGATGGGTCGTTCATTCCCTATTACGATACTTTCCTTATCAATGGCTGCAGACCACGTCAACAAAATGCGAGAAACTAGATCAACATAGGATCCTATTTAACTTAATCTTTTGTTGTACCTAAAGTTATTCTTCTTCAGTGTTTTTTTTTTCTGGGACTGTGAACTATATAATCGCCTGCTTGCCATGTCCGTAATGCATATTTAGAGGGCTGATTATAAGTTAAATACTTCCAAGGTGAAGGTGATATTAAACTGTTTTGTTGCATTCAAGGAATCAAATAAAAATCATTTTTTATTTGTGAATGTGACATGCTAATGTAGTAATTTAGAATCATATTTTGATATGGGACGGATGTAACGTAGTTTGTTTCACTGAAATTTTGCTCTTAATAGATTGTGACATACTGATAATAGTATCATATTGGTTGATCTCAAATTCTGAAATACGAATTTAAATCAATTGAGTGGGTCTCATGTGCATCCGGGTGCACCGTGCACTCATAGTGCATTTTAGAAGCGTGCAACTATACAACACAGAAACATGCAACTATTTCAAATAGAAGCATGCAACTATGTTCTCATATTAACAGTTGCATTTTTTTGTGTAAATAAGTTACACGTTTCTAAAATGCACTATGAGTGTATGGTGCACTCGTGCATACAAGACCTAGCCTTCAAGTAGGTCTTATTTTAGTTTGTGCATCATATGATCATATCTACAATTCATAATCAACTCGAATGCTAATATACCGAAATGATTTTAAAAGTCATATATTGGGCTTACACTTTACGAGGACATAGTTAATTGGGCTTTTTGCTGTGAGCCAATGGGCTTTTGCTTTTGAAACACTTTCCGTAAATTTCTTTAGTTACAATCTCTAGGGGCACATTTGGGCCTTCTTCTAGTATGATATGTGAAATAAATTCAAAGCAATTAAATAAAACGACCAGAACACTGGTAATCAAATAAATTAAAATATTTTTTATAATTTAAAAAGATTAAATTATTTATATATGAAGAATACACCTTAAAATTCTCAATTATTACATTATGAGAAAATTTGTGACACAAGATGAGCCCAAAATTTAAAACATAGATCAAATGCTATTAATTTTTGCAACATTAGTTTTACAATATCAAATGCACCATATAAATATATAAATTTTGTGCAGGGGCTTAATGCTACTTTTGAACCCCATGTAGTTCCCCCACTGTATATGTGAAATGTTAAGAATAAGTAAATAGAACAGTCAATTACTTCATAAAAAATAAATAAAAGAAAATTTGATACAATGACATGATTTGCATGATGATTAAGAAGTGACAAACTACTATTTTAGGAAAGAATTTTGAATCAGGTAAACATTGGCTTTTCATAAAAATACTAACATGATTAGACTTTCATGTTTGGGAACATACAGTTATGTTTATTGGGTAAATCTTGTTTTTTGTTTTTCAGTTTGAAAATAATTTTATGAGTTACACGCCTACAATCAAATTTATATATGAACTCTATTAATATTATGTATAAAAAATATCACTATTATATATAATAAATTTAATTGTTTAAAATATAAAATATCTTTTAAACAATAAAAAAATTTGTGCATAATAACAGTGATATTAAAAAAAATTGAGCTCACTCTTTAAAAAAATTTCGAATTCACGGTGAACTCAAATTCAAAAGAATTTTTGTTTAATTCTATTGCTATTATAAAATATTTTAACTTATGAATCATAAGCTAATAATAATTCGAGTAATAATGAGAGACAAGACAAGGATTCACTCAGTGTGGAACTTTATCCATTATCATGTCATGGTAAAATTATAAAATTATTTTATTAAATATCATCATGCAAATAAATAAATAACTTTTTTTTTAAATGGCACATTATTGGAAGCAAAATTTGGAGACAGCCAAAAAATTGGCGGCCATGTGTGAATGTGTCTGGTCTCCATCAAATTCATTTTACATCATTTAATATTATTATTTTTTTTCATTAAACTTACTTTACACACTTTACACTATTTAATACTATTATCTTCTACATTTTCTTAATCTTCGTGTCTACAGTAACTGGATAATCACAAATAGGACAGATGGAGCATTAATTTTTAAGAGAAGTAGTATCGATTTCTAAATTATAAGTGTGATAATATTAAATTCATTCTACAAATTATTTTTCATAGAAGAGTTTGTGAGAATAAGTACCATCCATAATTAAGTAGAGCAACAAAATAAATTTAATTTAAATTTTTATTAATCCAATTCCCCTAATATAAATAATCAATAAAATTTAAATTATTCTGTAGATGCATCGCACTGCACAAGTATTAGCAATATCACATAAAAAATATTAAGTTGTAAACTTTTTAAATTTTGATAAGTTTTGAAAATTACTTTTACATTGTAAATTATATTCCACCGGTTCATAAAAATTGATAGAATTTTTCAATTTTATTCTAATGATCCACTAAATAATATGTATATTTATTTTTGTTACTAGCAATATTTATTTGGCGGAAATTGCTTTATCTTAATACTTTAGGAGAGTACATAAACCACTCAATGAAAAATAATTATGTATTAATCAAAATTAAGTAAAGCTGCGTACATAACTAAAGTGAAACATAAATTTATCCTCATTTTTTTTTTCAATCGATTGAAATGGGAGACCAAATTCGATTCCATTTGAAAATGAATTGGAGTATGTGAGTTATAAGGTGTCTTGGTGAATTTGTAGAGTGTTTGGGTGCTTGGTGTACTAACTATTAACATCTAACAACTAACTTTGTCCGATAAAAAAAAAAAAAAAGCTGCGTACATTTTTTAAACCAGGAGTTTTAAGGGAAATAATTTTTTTATAAAATTTTTAAACCAGGAGTTTTAAGGAAAATAAAATAATTCTTTAACCGTTTATTTTGATGGAGCTCGTGAAATAAAATTATTACACTTAGATTAACTTTTATTTTTGGGAGAAAAACATTTTTTTGGGAAACTTATAAAAAACGTTCCAAATTTCTGAACTAAAGTCATTTTTAAAATTATAATTTCAGATCAGGATATAATAGTTTCTGAATCTTGATCTAAAACCGGGAGTTTTAAGGGAAATTTTTTTAAAAATTTTTAAACCAGGAGTTTTAACTAAAAAGTTTTTAACTTTATTTTGATGGAGCGTCTTTAGATTAACTTTTTTTTAGGAGAAAAACATTCCACTTTTCAAAAATATATCCTGGTTATAATGGTTTCTTTTTTCACTTTGGTTCAACTCTTTTTGGCTCATTTTTCTTCACTTTTATATCTAGCTTATAATTTTTTTTTTTTATTTTTTTTTATTGAAATAAAATTGAAGTATAAAGACCTTATATTAACAGTCACAATCAAGGCCAGACATATTACGAATTAACAAAGGTCAAAAATAATAAAAGCAAACGTCATATCCTTTTCTTTAAGAGCATCTCTACTCTCTAGCTTTTTGAGGTGTAGACCAATTAAATAAAGTCAAATCAATGTAATAATATTTGGAATTGTTTATCTTACGCCTTTTGTTTCATTATCAATTTAATCATTTTGAAATTAAATATCGATGAAACACCAAAAAATAAAAATAAAAATATATATATATAAACTTAAGATATTGTGAAAACTTTGTTTCACCGTATCTTGATTTTTTTTTTTAAGACATATTCTTTAGTGATATAAATCGAATTAATTTTAGTAATATAAATCACACTTTCTTTAATTATCACTTCTGACACTCTTTCTTTATAATATAAATCACACTTTTTTATTTTTTAAAGAATAATTTCTTTATAAGAAAAAATTACACCCTTTACAGTAAGAAGTCACTTTTTAATAATATACGTCACAGTTTTTAACCAGTTTTATCGTGAAACTTGTTCATACTATACTTTGCAAAGAATATATGAAAAAAAAAATCATGTTTTAATCTCATTGCATATTTTTTCGAGCAAAACTCATATATTAAGTGTTTCGATGAATGATTTTTGAGTAGTAGTTGAATTCAATTTCTAGGGCATTTATGTACGCATTCAAATCGTGTACGCGTTATATAAAAGACGTAAATTGAATACTATCTACAATTGCTAATATTGTACTAGTACTTTTTTTTTATTTAATTCACTTCTCCTGTAATTTTACACTATTCTAGATAAAATAAATAATTTATAAATATTTAAGAGGTGAATAAAAGAGATCACAAATTTTCACGTGAAATTTATTCATAATATCATTACATTTATAAATTAATATTATTATTTTTATAAAATGATATTAATAGTATTTAATATCATAATTTTAATTTATAAATATAATCATATAAATTAATAAGCATTAATAATATTAATTTTTAAACGGGAATCATTTTTAGAGCTCGTTGTATATGAATTTGAAAATAATATTTTTTAAAACATATAATTTATTTATACTAAAATACGTAATTTGTGTTTATTAAATAAATTGCACATTTCAGTGTAAATAAATTATATATTTCAATGTAATAAATTATTCCATATGTTAAAAAAACACACTATAAAATACACGATGCACCTTATATATACAAGACCCGATATTAATTTGATAGATAATTTTACATGATATTAAAAAATAAATAATTTATTAATACATACATAGAGAGAGAAAATAAAAAAGGAATCATTTTGTGAGCATTAAAAAAAAAGGAAGAAAGAGAAAGAGAGAAGAAAGAGGGAAGAAACTCACATGGCGTCGTTGCCGCTGGGGCCTCAGCAGCATCACCATAATCCACCATCCCGACCATAACCAAAATCATTATAATCATCATAATGTTATTGACCAGGCTCCACCGCTTCCCGCCGCCTTGAAGCTCGAATCCGCCGCCAACGCTAAAATGGAGACCGACAAGGTATTTAGCCTCTCCCGCAGCTCTGCTTCTTCCTTTTCCGCCATCTTTGTTGCTTTCTAGGTTTTATGTGTGTTGATTTGTGAAAACCTACTTGCTCTCTGTTTGAGCTCGATCTAGTTCAGTAGCTCGACTTGCTCTTGATTTTTGCTTCTTTGAGGATCGAAGAAAGAGTGTCTTCGGCGATCTGAAGTTTGTTCGTTTTCAAATTTCATAGATTTGCTGCCTAATTTGATGGCCTGAGCTGAAATTATTGAATAGAGATCGAATGTCTGTGTCTAATCTTTTTATTTTTGTTATTAACCTAATTTTTGTGTTTATTTATGTAACTGCATATTTTCTGTGAGAAATTGGTAAATTTTGGGTTTGTGGTAGGTAAAATTATTGTTTTCCTTTTGTTTTTCGGATTCACTGAATTGTTTTTGCCGCTTTATGCCTATGTATATACACATAATGCGTGTGCTAAATGATTGATATTGTTGTGAACTATAGATGGTCTCTTTATTCTGTTTTATTAATAAAAAGATCTTTTGTTACTGAAGTTATTGCCTTATTCTCTCAAACTTGGTACTTACTTTGGGGTAACTTTTAGTTGCTTTTCTTCAAGGCGTATGAATCAATATGTTAAATTGGGGCTTGCTTGTTATAGCTGTTGACGGCTTATTCTCCTTGTAACACCAGCAGCCTGCTTCTTTCCTTCTCAAGTTTTCTGGCATGTGATGCTTTCTTCAAAGCTATAGTTGGTAGCAGACTATGCTTTTTTCGGTTCTAAGAATAACATATTTCATTGGGTCCTTGTCTGCTTTCATTTCCTTATTTCCCTTTTCCTTGAGCAACTTATAATGCTTCAATTGATACTTTTTACTTATAAGGCAATAATTTGAAGTTTTATATGCTAATTTGGTTATTGCTGTTAGAAATTATTCTTAGTGTAGCACTGACACTTGGACTTTGTCTGTATTGCAGGACCAATGATGGAGGGGAATGATCCACTCACCGGCCATATCATTTCCACTACAATTGGTGGGAAAAACGGAGAGCCCAAACGGGTAGGGGCTGGAATCTATTTTTCGAGATTTCATTTACTACAACTCTACAACGTCAAATGTTATAAAATCTTTTGTATCTTTTAATTATTGATCTCTTTGTTCCTTTCACTAGATATTAGTTACTATTTTTATGGTATATGTGGGAAATTAATTATTTTGTCGCAATGTCTTCAAGGGAGCTAACAGCTTATTTTTGTTGCTTTATGCAGACTATAAGTTACATGGCAGAGCGTGTTGTGGGTAATGGATCATTTGGAATAGTTTTTCAGGCATGTCTTTGCTGATTTGAGCAATTGCGGTTATCTTTTGTCGTTTTGCTTAAAATTAATTGATTATGCCAGCTTTTCTGCAGAATGCGGTTATCTTTTTGGTCATGTTGCTTTAAAACTAATTGATTATGGCTGCTTTTCTGCAGGCAAAATGTTTGGAAACTGGAGAATCCGTTGCCATAAAGAAAGTTCTGCAAGATAAGCGGTATAAAAATCGTGAGCTGCAGTTAATGCGGCTGATGGATCATTCGAACGTGATTTCTCTTAAGCACTGTTTCTTTTCTACAACAACTAGAGACGAGCTTTTCCTTAATTTGGTTATGGATTATGTCCCCGAGACTATGTACAAGGTCCTAAAACACTATACCAATTCGAATCAAAGGATGCCACTCATCTATGTCAAACTGTATACCTATCAGGTTTTGATATATCTCATTTATCTCGTCTCAGAGAAGCCTTTTGTGGTTGAAATATCAAACTTAAACAAAGTTGTACATCTGTTTCAGTTATTTAGGGGGCTAGCATATATGCATTCAGTTGCTGGGGTGTGCCATAGGGATATAAAACCACAAAATATATTGGTAAGGTGTTTCATCAAAACTATAATTTATAAGTCTGGTCTTTTGCTCCTAAATCAATTATACACTCGAATTCTTGTTATGGAATATTCGAAGTGATACTGTGCGCTATATTTGCAGGTCGATCCTCTGACCCACCAGGTCAAGATTTGTGATTTTGGAAGTGCTAAAGTTCTTGTAAGACATTTGCATTATTTTATTTCGTACAGCCATATGGCACCACAATTACTGTAAATTTTAGTTTCATTGTAGTTTATTAATGTTATTTATGGCAATGAAGTTCATTTCCTTACCCTGTAAATTTATTAATATCAGGTGAAGGGTGAAGCCAATATATCCTACATTTGCTCTCGTTACTATCGCGCCCCCGAATTGATTTTTGGTGCGACTGAATATACAACATCAATTGATATCTGGTCAGCTGGTTGTGTCCTTGCTGAGCTTCTTTTAGGCCAGGTTTTTGTCACTTGTTTCTGAATTCTGATGCATTATCAGTGTTTATATATATTCTCTTTATGTGAAACATGCTTTTGTTTTCTTCAGCCTCTATTTCCAGGAGAAAATGCAGTTGATCAACTTGTGGAGATTATCAAGGTTTGGTTTTCTCGCGTATTACATTTGATGGATCAGAAAAAAAGAGTAATACCATAGCTCTGTACCTTTATTAATCATTTGATATTCCCTCATAGGTTCTTGGTACTCCTACTCGAGAAGAAATTCGATGCATGAATCCAAATTATAAGGATTTCAGATTTCCCCAAATTAAAGCCCATCCTTGGCACAAGGTATGATTGTGTTGCCATATTTTCCTATGGCAAAATCTTTTATGCACTAGGTGCACCATGCAACTCAAATGTATTTTTGAAACATGCAGTTCTTATCACCGAGACATGCAAGTGAAAACAAACTGTATGTTTCAGTGAAAACAACTGCTTGTTTTATATATGCACTTGAGTTGTACGGTGCACCTGGTACACAAGAGACCTACTCTTTTCCTTTTGTTGCTCATACAAATATTCATGATTGCCATTTCTTTGTCAGATTTTTCATAAGCGGATGCCTCCTGAGGCCATTGATCTTGCTTCACGGCTACTCCAATACTCGCCAAATCTTCGTTGCACCGCGGTATGTTTGGTTTGTATTAGCTGTTGTGGATTTACTTACCTTATGATACTTGAGTAACACTCAATGCAACTAGTGCAAATTTTGATTTGTACTAAAAAAATTCAAACAAGCTTTTCTTTTATAATTTTTTGCGAATCATATAAAAAAACAATCGAAACGTATAGTTCATCTGAAGAGAAGTATCAAAGCACATGATGAAAACTATTAGCTGTGTAATGAAAATATACTAATACTGTTCAACCTACAAACTGATACTTTTAAACTAATATTTTTCTTCATATGAAATAATACTTCTCATTACATATTTCAGTTTTTTTTTTTGTGTGTGAATGAGTAAAGCTTTGGTCAATATTGAGTCAAAATTTCACAGTTGCATAAAAGTTTTTGCCATGATTACTTCCCTCATTGAAATACCAATCTTCTGCAATTTGATTGTAGATTTTTTTTTATATGTAATAATTGGTATGTATCCTCTCTGTATTCATGAACTTTATATCTCCATGTATGCAGTTGGAAGCATGTGCCCATCCTTTCTTTGATGAGCTTCGGGAGCCCAACTCCCTCCTCCCTAATGGCCGTCCTTTCCCTCCACTCTTTAACTTTAAGCAGGAAGTAGGTTTCACAACCTGTCTCTCTCTCTCAACGTCATTACAACTTTATGCTTATCTAACAAGCGATTCTTCTCCCAATGACAGTTTTCAGGATTGTCTCCTGAGTTGATGAACAAGTTGATACCAGAGCATATTCGACGACAAGCTGGTCTGAGTTTCCCCGTTCCATCTCCTGCTGGGACGTGATCAAAATCGAATGGGATGCCAATATTGAACAATGTTAGGCGTTTCTCTGATCAATGTTGTCAGGTGTTTCGACCCACGTTAGTGGCTTTGACGTCTCCAATGATGGATGCATCACAGAGCTTTGTTCATTGTAGCTAAACAGGTTTAATCTCTTTTGTACATCTATTTTGGTTGAAAAGATTATGATATGTAGGGATCATTTATGACCCTTGTGGTGTTTATGTCAATCCAAGCAGTTGCTCTTAAACAGCCTAGTGTATTATGTGGTGTTTATTTTCCCCAAATTTTTAAGTTTATGAGAAATTTCACATTTCATGACGCAATCTTTCAACCTTAAGCTTTATTAAAGTTTTGTATCCTCGTATATTTATTTTGTTTTACCACGTCTTTATGTTTATTTTGTTTTACAGTGTTCAATACTTCAATACTGGAGTTTTTTTTATTAATCCATGAATTTTCAAATTTTTAGCTTACAAATTCTCAAAACAAAATATGAAAATTTAGGGACACGGGTAAAATAAAATAAAGATCAAATGGCTTAATATAATATTTTAAAAAATTTGGGCTTTTACTGAACCTAAATACACGTCCGGCTTCAGAATGCATTTTGATTTGGCTAAAAATCCTTCTCTCTTTTTTGTTCAATTGTACCATTTCTTCAATACTGTAATAATGTAATAATGACAATTGATCGAAAAGTGCAACATGTATACCTACAAATTATATTTTGATTTTTCCCAACTCCAATTGAACCCATGACCTCATTAATATCTTGTTTTATTAATTTACGATATCATATCACAAATCATAAACCAACACAATAATATCTTTAAAAGATAAAAGCACGAAATTTGGATTTTGCCCCATTTCAAATGTCTATCATGCTGCAAGAAATTAAACAAAACTAACTCCTGCAAAATTAAGAGAACCAATTTTTTGTTCAGTAATAATTTAGATAGATTTTCTTCTATCTCTTGTTTAACGCATCATTCTCATGTTATCATTGATCGAGCGCCTCTCATTACAGAAATACAACTCACGAAAAACAATATTGTTTTATCCATGAATGTTTCAATTTATTCTACAAAATCAACAAAATGCTCTCTCCAGGACAAACTTTGCAGTTTCCCTAACCCGATTTAGTAACCTCATGTATAGCGTTCACCAAGTAACCAATGTTACCACTAGTCACTCCAGCCATACTGTATTAGAGTCGATAAAATTAGAATAAAACATTGTAAATGGAAAAACGGAACGTAACTATGGGGATTTAAATCGAGTAATTATGGTACCTGATACGTCCATTACGAGTCATGTAAATGTGATATTCTTTTGTGAGGTGGTCTACTTGTTCAGGTGTCATTCCACTATTGCAAAACATGCCAATCTGCTACCAAGAAAAATATATTTAGATATGAAGGATAAAATTTCAAGAAATTGAACATAATAATAAAGTGAGGGAAATAAATTGCAATGACCTGTTTGGTTATGTGTTCCCATGAGAGAGGAGAACCCAACTTTTCGAGATTTTCTCGTAGAGCAGTTCTCATCCCTATAATGCGATCAGCCATTCCCTGGAGAAGACATTGAACGGATTCAAAGATGATGGATCGAAAGAGCATTTTGGCTTTTATTGGACTAAAGAGTAGAGTACGTTCGATTGGAAATAATTTTCAATCAAAGTCCTTCATAAGTTCGGTTAATTAATAACCACATTAAAGCAATTATTACTGCAAAATAAGGCACTAACTTACTTGAACTTCCACCAGCCATAATTTTTTCAAATCGGGATTGCCAAGAATGGTGGAAACGATGAGAGCACCATGAACGGGCGGATTACTGTACATGGGTCTTGCGAGTTGCTGCAACTAACTTTTCACTGCCACAGCTTGTTTCTCGTCCTCACAAACCACACTGCAATCAATATCAAAAGTATTTAAACAAGAGCACGATATAAGTACACAATTGTAATGCTTGAAGAATTGGCGTTAAGCGATGAAAGTAATTGATTTTAGGATTTTGAAGGTGGGATTAGTCTAGTTAGAGAATTACCTGAGGCAACCGACTCTCTGGCCATAAAGCCCCATATTCTTTGCATATGATTGAGAGCATCCTATCATATGGCCATCCTCAAGGAAAATCCTTATGGATTTTGCATCCCTTTCTGGATCACCGCTCGCGAAACCTTGATATGCCATGTCAAAGAAGGCGAAATGCCCTTTAACCTGAAGATGTTAATTCCATACTATTAATATTCAAGAATTAATATATATATATATATATATATATATATATATATATATATATATAATATGCATACTATTGGAACACAAGGATGTGTGGGGACCTTGAATTGATATGAGATCTCCTTCCACTGTTCTTCCGTAGGGTCCACTCCGGTTGGATTATGAGCACAAGCATGAAGCAGAAAAACAGATCCATTTGGTGCATTCTGTGACAGAAGAGAAAACGAAACATTGACGAATCTAATAATATTCCATTATGCAATGGTAATGAGATTTGAGGAGAAATGAATAATGAAACGATTGAGGAGAAATGGTTATAGGAGGGGAGGTAATTAATCAAAATGAGAGTAATAATTAACTTATGCTTAGTCTAATTGCCCCGTACAGAGCATGATGAAATCATCTTTTATTCACATTAACCACCATATTACTCATACTCATTCCCATTGATTTTTTTAATCAAGCGACCCCCTCAGTTCTAGATGATCGAAGTGATGCATACCTTTATGTCATCAATCAATGCAGAAAAGTTCAACCCCCTCGATTCTGGATGATAATAATGGTATGTTCTCTGAGGGACATCGGCATCTCTCCAGATGTTGTGATGGCTGGCAAAGTGTCAATAATAAATCATGAATGAGTTATGAAAATCGACAAAAAAGTTACGAACAAACAGACTGGATAATAGGGGAAGAAATACTAACTCGGACCAGGTGGGAACCGGAATATAGATCTGAGAATCGGGGGAGAAACGCTTTTGGAAGTCGGCAAAGAGCCTGCATGCACCAGTTCCTGAAAGAGCCTGTACTGCTGCGATTCATTTATCTTTAATTAAATCAGAATTTTCTCCATAAGCAAGCTTTAGAGTCTCGTCAACCATATTCACACTTCCTCCCATAGGAAGATATTCCCTGAACCAAACAAAGTGTCTTATTTTCAATAAATATATATAATTGTGAATTAATAGAGAGGACAGAGAGATGCATATAAGAACACTGAGTAGGTCTTTTGTGAACCCGGCTTCACTTGAACTCTCTTTTTCGAGTGTCACTTTTGTGCATATGAAGTGTCACTAAAGCAATATTTAAACAGTGACACTTCGTATGCATAACAGTGACACTTTATATACACAACGGTGATATTTGGATTAAAAAAAGAGTTCACGTGAACTACTGTTACCAGAAGTTTTTGTCAAGAACAAGATCACATAATCCTTTATATAATTAACTGTGATGGTTACTGTCACTTTATTCCACCAAGTGTAACAAGATCGTTTTGCAATTTCTTACACAGAACATGTTAATGTTTATTGTTTGCATGGATTTTTCGTTATCATACTTAGACCAACATGAGGATCATCTCTTGTCGACATAGGACAAAAGGAGCAATTTTTTTTTTCCAAATAAAATAAACAGGTAAATGCTATTTACTTGGTACAGGTAATTTCAGAACTATACACTAATACTACAGTGAACAAAACATTGTTTGAAGTAGAAGCAATTCGCTGCTTATTATCCTAGAATATATCTTAAATTTCTGACATGATTTAATTTTGCAATTTGCAAATCCATCCTCGTTTGCCAACTAGAGAATAAAGTGGCCACACAAGAACATATGTGACGTGACGCCTAGCAACATAAAACTGTCGATTTTATTTATTTTTCCACACATATGTCATATATCTCATTTCTATTTTTCTGAAAGCAGTGAAAAAATCACCATCAGGAATCCACATCCACTAGCTCCTCACAAAAGGGAGAATAAAAAAAAGCACGTAGAAATGAGGATGGATTAAAAGTTAGATAAATGGGACCACTGCACAGTTGCAGCTTGAAAAGAAATGCATTGAAAACACACGCAAGGAAGATTTCTAGACCTTAATTAACTACCTAACAACTACTTTTGACTTTAATGTGAAATTCTTGCAAGGATAAGGAGCAACAATCTTAATCCATCCCACACCATAGGATATGTTTTGACCATCAATTTGGATATGTGTGATGCAATTAATTAAATATGAAGAACAATTCGCAACGACAAAATTCGATAAACATCACAAAAAGCATTCGTCACGAATGTTGAATTGCACACAGTTAGAGAAATGATGAAAACTAATTCACAAAAGATGAGAAAACATTACATGTTGAGATTGCCGGCGATTCTCGCCTCGGCTTCTCTGACGCACTCCAGCACCACCGGTTTTCCGTTATCATCGCGATACGCTCCCTTTTTAACAAAACATTAAAGAACATTCAGTTTTTCAAAATTCAAAAGAAAAAATTACACATCTATATATAAAAAGAAAATTCTGCAAAATTTCACAATTGAACGAAAAACAGAGGAATAAGATGAATTCAAAAGCAATTCTATTATTATCACGATACGCTACCTTTTTCACCAAACCAGTAAAAAAACCATCAATTTTTCAAAATTCGCAAGAAATAATTACACATCTATATATAAAAAAAATTAGAAATCTGCAAAATTCCATAATTCAACGGAAAACAGGGGAGCAAGATGAATTCAAAGGCAATTCAACATTCATCAGTCAACACAAGTCCACCAAAATCACTGATCTAGCTGGAAAGGCCGCATCATCAAATTAAAACAAAAAAGAAGAGAAAAACAGAGAGATTTCAAAAACTCTAGCAAAATAAAAGCAGAGCATTTTCACCAAATCAGTAAAAAAAATTCTATATATCTATAAAAAGAAAATCTTTAAAATTCCACAAATGAACGGAAAACAGGGGAACAAGATGAATTTAAATGCAATTCAACTTTCATCAGTCAACACAAGTCCACCGAAACCACTGATCTAGCTAGAAACGACGCACCATCAAATATAAAAAAAAAAAAACAGATAAGAGATTTCAAAAAACTGTAGCAAAATAAAAACAGAGCATTTTCAAATCAAGCTAAAAAGAAAACTCACAACGCCAACATTGACTTTGCTAGGACTGGGATCAGCTAGAAAAGCCTCCGTAACGCCGAGGATCGGATCTTTAGGAGCCGGCTCCACGTGGCGCCACCACGCTGTCGACATGGATCGGGCGGCTCCGACCACGCCGGGCCTCGCTAGGCGACCCGATAACCCGGCCCGGATCAGGTGCGCCATTCGAAATTCTGTAAAAATGGAATAAAAAGGCGAGCGAGAGCAAATTTGTGAAGAGAGAAGAAGATGAGGGAGCGAGTCGGCGGAGTGCTCGAAGATTATTTTAATGGCGCTTTTTGGCCTCGAAATGTGTGATCTTTTGGGGGTGGGTGGGTCGCCCATTTTTTTGCTGCGGAATTTGGATTGGAGCTGAATTTACGTTCTTGTCCTGAAATGGTTGACCTTCTGCTCGGATTTTTGCATGTGTGTGGAGGGTGAAATGGGTATTTTGTTACGATGCTTGATTTCCCAGGGTCTTTCTTTGTTCTCTTGAGAATATTTCCGGTATTATTTTGGGGAAAGTCAAATTTAATGGGGCATGTCCTAACTCCTAAGTACGTCCGAATTTGCATAATTTTAATATTTGAATTCTATTTTGGTTTTAAATGTGATTGAGGCGATTTGCACAAAAAAGTATTCCATTTTGCCATATTATTTTATGCTATCTCCATTTTTAATTATCTCTCTTATTTATTTAAAATGATGTTTTTAATTACTTATTTAATATTATCCAAAATATATTATTAATTATTTATCACTTTGATAGTATCAACAAAAATGTATCATTTTTTTAAATATTAATTATCTTTCCATAATTATAAGCATGGTCAAGTATTAATAAATAAAGGTATATAATATTTTGATATACTAATTGATGAGAAACTGATTTAATTGGATGCATAAAATCAAAAAGATAGATTTAGATAGTATCTCGTTAATGATGATTGTTACAAAACTCAATCAAGAGTGCTTATTACACTTTTTTTTTTAATTGGGTATCCGACTCAAAGATCAATTAATTCGAGGGACCAGTGAGTGCTTATTACTCTTTAGTGTTACATTTTGTATTTTATTATCATTAACATGTGTGACAAATATTATTCATGGTGATTTGTAATGTCATTTATTACATTTTTCATGTATTAAAAACGATGAAACACCAAAATGAAATTAGGGATTCGAGTTACAAAAACTAATCAAGATCATTTATTCCACTTGGTGTTTCATTTTGTATTTCATTTTACATGAGAAATATCATTAATATTAATTTGTAATGTCATTTATTACACTTGTCATTTACTTTTATTAAAAATAGCAAATACAAAATGAAACACTCGAATAGCATTCTAGATCTCATGTATGAGACGTGAACGCGGTACTATTTTTTTTATACTTAAAATTTGAAAGTACCATAAAAACATGAAAAAAAAAAATTAATGTCTTATATATATAAAACAGTCTTATAAGACCTTCTCTTTTATTTCGGAGTTGGTATTCTGTGAAACTTGTTAATCGTGAAATTGATTTTTTTTTTACTGGCATACTCTTTAGTAATATAAGTGACACCCTTTAGTAATACACTCTCCGTCCCGTACTCGTTTGAACATTTCACTTTTTGGCTCGTATTTTATTGAGCGAGTTGTTTATAGTATATGAAATGATAAAGTGACTTTTAAGGCATGATATTATAGATGAGGGGTAACACTATCATCCCCCACCTTAAAAATATCTTTATCATTTAAAATATTAATAAACAATTCGCTCGCTAAAACATAAGTCAAATAGTGAATGTTCAAACGAGTTTGGGACAGAGGGAGTGTAAGTCACACCCTTCAGTTATCGCTACGACACCCTCTGCTATAATATAAGTTACACTCTTCACTTTTATGAGTAATACCCTTTATAGTAAAAAGTCACCCCATTTATAGTAAAAAGTCACACTCTTTAGTAATATAAATCACACTCCTTAATTAGTTTCACTGTGAAACTTGTTCACCCTATACTTTGTCTTTATTTCGTGTAACAAAAAAAACTTGTATTTTTATATGGAAATAAAGTACTCCCTCGGTTCCAATCTTGACTACTTAGCTATTGTGTGCTCGAAGTTTAAGAAAAAAATTGTTTATTACTCCCTCCATCCTAGTTTTTATTATTCGGTTACTGTAGATACGGAGATTAAGAAAAAATAGGAGATAATAATATTAACCAGGATGGCTTAGCCCACCTGACCACTGGGTTCCTCAATTGAGTGGGAGACCCATATTCGATTCCCTTTGAGAACAAATTAGAGTATGAGAGTTATAAGGTGGCTTGGTGAATTTGTGGAGTGTTTGGGTGCTTGATGTACTAACTACTAACAACTAACTTTGTCCGATCAAAAAAAAAAGAAGAAGAGATAATATTATTAAATTGTGTAAAGTGATTAAAGTGAGTTTGATGGAGATAAATAATAATATTAAATGGTGTAAAGTGGATTTGGTGGAGATAAATAATAATATTAAATAGTATTGAAAGTTGTTTTATTTTCTTTTTAGGAAATGACCAAACAAAATTAGGACGACTGTTTATGAAAAGTGGACAATCGAAATTAGGACAAAGAGAGTAGTATTTTATGTGATAAAGTTATAAAATGTTGGGAGTAGAAAAAATTGTTTATTAATATTTTATATGATAAAGTGATAAAGTAGGTATCTCCATTTAAGGAAATGTGTAGTTAAGATTGAGGCGCCTAAAATAGAAATAGTGTAGTTAAGATTGAGATAAGGGGAATATCATTTTTCTTTCAACTGATATTTTTATTGAAAATTGATATTTATTCTCCATGATAACATTTCATTATATAGTTTCACTGTCAAAATTTATATTTTATATAAGTGGATCCCCATTGTTATCAAACTAAAACTTCTTCCATTCAAAATTTGTGATGTTTTCATCTTTAATTTCATTGCAAATTAGATGATTTTTTTGCACTTTTTAATGTAATTTTTTTATATCATAAACTTTTTAATGTAAATTAATTGCATTTCTTTCAAATTTACCTTTTAAATTATTAAAATATTTAGATAAATATATTCTTTTAATGAGAAAAGGACAAAATTTATTAAAAGTACATTAAAAAACCAATTAATTTCTTAATATATGTGTAGTCACATATGCATATTTTTATGCACATAAATTTTATTTATTAAATATATTATTTCTTATAAATATTAAATTTTTTAATTAAAAAAATTCGCTCAATACGCGAACACTATATATACTAATGACATATATTTTAAATATACAGCATGAAGTACTTTTTATGAAACTATTATGGTTTAAAAATCCACACAAAATGGAAACTAATTTGCAGGTATAACATGTTTACATAAAACTTTGATATATATGTACATTATACATAAACATATTTATACAAATCATTTTGTTGAATGATAATGTAAAAAAAATATTTGGCACGGTGCAAATTTCACATTAGAACTACTTTTTATATTAATTAAATCTCAATTTAGAGACGCTTGGTATAACTCGAAAATGGTAATAATAATGAGTATTATTGAGAGGTCAACCACTATAAAATTATTGATTACATTGCTATTGCTTGGTTATAAGATCGACAATGTTATCATATGAGAAGGGTTAAGTGCTATGTTTTAAAAACCGGGTCGGACCGGTCGGACCGGTGAACCGCTCCAAAACGGCCCAATAGAGGTGTATAGAACCGCTATTGGACCGTCCACCTCAAAACCGGAAAAACCGTTCGAAAACCGGTGAAAACCGGATCAACCGCCCGATTTTCACCGGTTTTCAACAAAAAACCAAAAAAAAAAAAAAAAGGAAAGGCCGTCCCGACGCTGGCCGAAGGGGCGCGGGAGATGATGAAAGTAGCATAAAAATGGTGGTCTGGTGGGGCGGCGCCTATTGTGGATGGTGGATGGTGGATGGCTTTGCTCACAGGCTGCCGCCGCATTGTTGTGGGATGGTGGATGGTGGATGGTTGTGAAAATGGTGGTGGTAATATTTGAAGAATAAGAAATGGAGAATGACCGAGGGAGAGAGAAGATGAGTGAGGGTGAGAGAAGATTAGGTTTTTAACCGGTCCTTTTTTTTGTTTTTTTCCTTTCAATTTCAAAATTTATTTATCAATTTGTATTTTGTAGATTAGGTTTTTTAACCGGGTCCTTTTTTGTTTCCTTCCAACCCAACCCATTTATCAATTTTCTTGGGCTTTGCTTTTCATTTTTCATTTATAAAATACAATTAATATGTATTTTTCTTAAAAAGAATTTAAATGTACTCCAAATTTTAAAATGTTATTTTAGAAGGTTTCTAAAAAATTAAATTTAATGAATTCAATTGTAATTATAATATCATCTCCTCTGTTAAAAAATAAAAAAAAAATTATAATATCATCTCAACACTATTTTAGTATTGATCTCTGAAATTTTAAATATCAGAAAATAAAAATAAAAATGAATACTTGTGACTTTTGTATTGTTGATGACATTTCTATTATGTTTGGAAATTAAAATTTGAAAGTTGGAACTATTTATGTTAATGGACATTTCTATTATGTTTAGAAATTTAAGTTTGAACTTTGAAGTTTGTCTTTAGATATTTATATTCATATCATTTTATATATTTTGATTTTAAAAAATTTATGCATATTATATATATATAATATTTATTAGATATTTCTATGTATTCAACTGTTCGTAAAAACATAGGTTAAGTGAGTGATGAAAGTAGCATAATCAATTATCTATTCTCATTACATACCCATCAAAATTATCAAATACTAATATTAATAAGAGTAATTCTCATTATCTCAAAAAAAATTTGGCCAGAAAAAAGTGTATTGTGCTTTGAAATGGAGATAATACACATGGGCACTGCAGGTGATCCATTTAAATTAATAATACATGTTTTAAGTTTGATTTAGTTATAAGAGTATGTCTAGTATACATATATTTTATATTTGTACGTGTTTGTGGAAATTACAAGATATTTCTATGTACTCATGTTCGTAAACAGAGACATGGTAAAACTTTTGTCAACTCTAAATATAATGCTATGTTGTTTGCAAGAAAAATCGCGTTTTTCAATGATATATATTAATTGGCTAACTATTATAAAAATAGTGTAATTTTGTTATTTAAAAAAAGTGTAATTTATTTACACTGAAACATGCAACTATTAATATGGAAAAATAATTACACGATTCAATATAAATTAATTAAAACTTTTTAATATAATAAATTGCACGATTCTAAAATGAACTATGAATGCACGGTGCACTGAATGTAAATGAGATTCACCCATTTTAATTAGGATCATCCAATAGCCATTTAAACATTAATAACACTCTAATTCAACTCATGAATTCTTCTTATACCCACTACTTATTTATCCCCAATTTCAATAGGATCGATACCATTTTCTTACCGACAAATAAGACGGTTAAATTAAATCAATTAGCCAGAAAAAAATGTGAATTGAATTTAAAAATAGAAAAATAAATATACACACAGTTTGAATTCATATCATAACTAATCAAACATTAAACAATTCTAGAAAGAATAGTTTTTATTCTATAAAATATGACTAGATAATGTTACAACTTGCACTCACATACTTGTTAAAGTTGTATATCAAAGAACTCTGATCATGTTTTGGTTGGTTCTTTCTTACAAGCTTCAAATCGATGGGAATTAGTACACCAATTAATTTAGTCAACTTGATTTTAGAATTTGCACAAGTCTAAAAATACAATTTCTCTCCTCAATATTTACAATAATTTCTTCTCCTATATTAGTAAAGATACATAATCTTGCATTCAAGAGTTCAAAAAATTTGGAGATCCAAAAAAATAATTGCAGGCCAATTAATAAAAGGTACGTAAAATAATTGTAGATTGAAAATGGAAGTTGGATTATATGAAGGTGGTTCAAGAAATCCAGAAGAAGTAGAAAATGGAGCATCAAGAGCTAAAGAAAGTGTTGCAAATACGGCACTAAATTACGAGGTTGTAATGGATTTAAATAGTGAAAGCCCGAAAGAAGAAAAAGTTTGCAGGATTTGCCATTTTAGCAGTGGGGATTCAACCGGGTCGGGCTCGGAGCTCATCCCGCTTGGCTGCGATTGCAGAGGAGAGCTTGGACTTTCGCATCACAACGGCGCCGAGGCATGGTTTTCGCTGAAGGGAAATAGGTAACTTCGTCTCGATTTCTCTCGTGAAATCAAGAATGAATAGTAAAATCGAAGACTTATCTAATGCATAATGAATATTTTACTGTGAAACCAACTAATACTATTTAAAAATGCACTTTGACTTGTAAGTTGCACTTGTTGGGTACAATATTTTGTCCTTATATTATGTTTTTAGCAATTTATAACATATATACTATTTTTAATTACTTTTACCAAAATTACCCTTAGTAAGTAAGTGCCTCGTTTTGTGAAAGTGGCTCGTGTCACATTGACATTTGAGGCCAATTTTAGTAAAAATGACTAAAAACAATATACGATTTACAAGATATTAAAAGAAAAAGTATAAATTCCAAAAATGATTATTTTTGCATATTTTTACTTTTTTTTTTAAGTTTAAAATTGTGACGAGGTTGAAAAGTTCTCAAGATTACAGGTTACGAAAATATAATATTGTCACTCAATAACCTAATAATTTTCTAGTGTGTAATTTTATCATTGATTCATGTGTCACATATGAAATATGTAAAACCAAATTGCAAACAGACGCATGGAACAAAATGCAAACCATATACATTAATTTACTTATTTTTTATCTAACAATATTAGTTTCAAATAAAGGCTAACTTCTTTCGTCCCAGATTATGTGAAATATGTGGAAATACGGCAAGAAACATAGTTGTCAACGACGATGAAGATATTTTAGCATTCATGATCGAGTGGAATGAGATGAGACTGACATCAGCTACTCTCGACGGTTACGACGAGAACAGCCGAGCACGACGTTGTAAAAAATCTTTATACAAAGTCGTGCTCACCTGCCTCGTTCTTGCTTTTATTATACCATGGTTTATTCGGGAATAAAACTGTTGTAGTTATTAAAGAAGCTGAATTTTCACAGTATTGAATGAACATGATTTAGGTTTCGACAAATTTGACTTGTAATTAGATGCGGCATTCCAAGAATTATATCGAAATGAACATTAATTATTGTTATTTTATATGTACATGGGGAGTTTTGTGTGAAACGCTCCATTTTAATATTTATGCTTGGATAAACACTTTCTAATATTTGATATGTAGGAGTCTTTAAATCCTAAATTTACTTTGCATTAATGTGAGTTCGTTGATTTAATCGTGAGCTGTGAAAAATTTAAAACTAATCTTGCAGCTTATGATGAATTTATTTTTAGTCCTATAGTCTTTTATTTTTTCAATTTTAATCCTGTAGGTATTAATTTTAGTCCTCTTTTTTAATAAAATTCGAATTTCACTGGAGCATAACAATCCCTTTAAAATTGAAGATTTTTCAATTATTTGCACATGCAAAGTACAGCCGACCCAAATCGTGTACGCCACCACGTTGCTTAATTTTCATATAATGTTGTTTTGGCATATATTATAATATATATGATAGTTGGTATATGAGTCATTATTATTTAAACGATGCATTTAATACAATTTAATTAATGTATTAAAACATTAGTGCTACGGGGTCTTGAATCTGATTATCTGGACTGAACCTTATTTATATTAGCATTTCTGCATTAGAATTTGGATAGATCGATTTTGAATTCTGCTACCGATACCTCATCAAGTCATCAACTCACTAGCTAGATAGTATAAATTACTAAACAACCTACATATTAATTAATCTTCATATGACATTATAAGAAAATAAAAAATTCCAATAATATTAACTATTTCTATTTACAAGAAATATATATAAATCGCAGAACAATTTGTTAAATTCTCGACAAAACGGTTTTCGAAAAAAAAAGATTAAAAATAAAAAAACAAACTGTAATGTGAAGCTGGTTCATATTATGAATTGATATCATTACACTTATAAACTGATACCATTACTTTTATAAATTGAAACTTATAACATGTAATGTTATGATCTCAATTTATAAATGTAATGATATTAATTGATAAGTGTAATGATAAAAAATATACTATGAATGAGCTTAATTGTGAGAGAGTTATATATATATATATATAAAACTTGGTAAAATGACTAAAAATTCTTGCAATATTAAAGACTTGGTCCATGCCGGTTCGGATCCCCTGTTCCAACACAGTATTCCAATTTACTGTTCCACGTCAAGGATGCATGACACGTGTCCCATTCACAATTTTGATACAAACGCCGTGACGTGTCAGTTAACGTCAATCTACCTACCAAAAATTCCCAAAAAAGAAATTCCTAAAATTTGCTGAAAGATTGAGACCGAATCTTACCAAAACTAAAACCAGAAAGATTGCTGCGAATCTTACCAAATAATTAGAAGATTCGATGGCAATTTTTGTTAAACACATAAATTCGAGGGAACCAAACTTTGAAACTCAAGAAATCACAAATCACCATAAAACAGAAATTTTACCACTTTTTTTTAGTGATTCTCAAGAAATAAATCCTGTGTTTATGGAATTTGCTTGTAACGTGATTATGCCAGGAGTTTCTTCGTGGTGCTTGTAGACTAATGATTCTTCATGCAGATCTATATAAAATTAAGCTTCCAGTTGGAGGAGTAGGAGTTGAAGAAGGTGCCCATTGCAAAGCTTGCATACTGTGTGTATCATAATCAATAAGTTGCAGGTAATAAACACCAGCTTAGACAAGCACATAGCTAATTTTGATGGTTGGGATTTTTATGGGGAAATTCTTTTGAAATTGCAGAAGATAACCTTTATGTTTGTTCATCACTGGAATGACACTTTATTTGCTTGTTTTCTGATTTTTTTAGTGTTTTTGGAGTATAAACTGTTGGAATATTTTAGTTTTGACGAATTATGCCAAAACATTATCAACTTGTGTTATTCAAGCTAACTTACAAATAACAACTTGAGGGGAAACGAGAGAACAAGTTGAGGGGGAACTCACGAAATCAGAAGTAGATGATCGAGATCAGAAGAGGAAGATGAGTTCCGGAGTTAAGCGATGAAATTTGAAAAAAAAATCGAAGAAGAAAAGAAAAGTTAAGCCGTGATCGGAAGAATCGAAGTTACGATCGGATGGACTGAGATCGAAGATCGATGATCGAAAGACCGCATCGGATGACCGGATCGTAAGAGGAGGTTGCAGATCAGAAGAGAAGGGTGCAGATCAGAAGATGAGGTTGCTGATCAGAAGAGGAGCAGATGAGACTGATCTAGATCAGACGTGATCGAGATCAGATAAGATGACCTGATGCAACTAACCTGATATGCTAACCTGATGTGCTAACTCGATGTAGATAAACCGATATCTTTGACTGATGCTATATTGATCCGATCAAAGAGCCGATCGGATCAAAGCGAGAAGAAATCAAAAACCAGAAGTCACCTGATATGATGTCCTCTGAAGACAAGTCACCTGAAAACAAGTCATCTGATGTCATGTTCACTGAGAATCAGAACACTACTGATGATCATATAACCCGAAAAGCGAGTGACTGATGGTCGATTGTCGAAGTCAAGAGCCAACTTCGCTTAGCCTGAAAATCGATTATTACTGACGATAAGGTCCGAAGAAGAGAAGTATACTGAATTAAGAATAGATCCTGAAGATTATAGCCGTTAGATTCAGCTGACGTGGACCAATGAGAGGAAAGCAACTAGCCTGCTAAAGCTACAGAACTTACAAAATAGTATGGATTTGAATGTGATTCTCTCCAACGGTAACATTCAAATCCACACTATAAATACAATATCTTCCATCAAATTAAGGGTGTGAAATGCGTGAAAAACACCATTAAAGCTACAGAGCCAAATCATCTAGCATTTCCACCATAGAACACTGAGCAAGAAATACACGCATATATACAAGAGTGTTCTATCCTAGATCTAAGCACAAATGTCATATCCTAAGCTTAGAGAGATTTTCCCAACCTTAGCATTGAGGCTAAATAAATGTAAGGGAAAATCTCACCCTAGTTGGACACCAAACAATCTTTACCCAAACTGAGAGGTAGGTTAAGTTTTGTTAAGCAAGGATTGTAAGTTAGTTGGACTAGCTTACTTTCTGGGTGTGAGTGAGAATTCGTTAAACATCGAAGCAATCTCGTGAGGGAGGGTAGACAATCCCGTGGTGGGTGATAAGTCCCGAGAGAGTGAGAACTCATTAAACATCTGTTGTATCGTGTTGGACTAACACGTAAAACTAAGTCCAGTTGGTTAAGTTGGTGCCCCTACTGATAGGGAAGAGTGGACGTAGGACAAGTTGTCCGAACCACTATAAAATCGTGTGTTCGTTACTGCTTTATGTTCTTATCATATGCATTTGATTATAAGCAAAACACACATCGTTTTTAAAAGCAAAATTTGGAATCACTCTGCCCTCACCCCTGTTTTATATGCACTACATGATTTTTCCGCATTTCATGGACCAACATAAACTTTTTTATTTGCCGAATAGATTTGACAGCATCACATACAAGTGATTCAATTATCTATCTTAAATATAAGTGAAATGGAAGTATTAGTCTATAAGAATGATGCCCATAAGAATGATTTATTTATAAGAATAATTTTGTAAATTCATATTAAAACATTATTTTGCAATCTTTATTTCTATAAACATCATTTTGAATCTTATTTTGCAGTTATATGTATTAAAAACAAATATTAATATATTTTTTGGTTCACCATCTATCATTCTTAGAATAGACGAAGATATTTGTGTTGAAGTTATTGTGAAACGGAAGTTAAATTTTAGTGAGGCGGATAATGAAATATAACCACGTGGTAGTAGCAATGTGGAAGAACCCTCAATTGATCACTCATTGCCTAGTTCAGAAGAGATAATCCAAAAAGAAGGTATGGAATTTGACAGTGAAGATGCAACATACAACTTTTATAATGATTATGCTAAGATAACTGGATTTAGCATTAGAAGGCACACTGTTCATACTGATAAAAATAGTGGAAAGATACTTGATCGGGTATTTTGTTGTGAATGCCAAGGGCACAGACCAAAAGATAAAAGAGATGCAACTTATAAATCTAAGCGGCCGATAATAAGAACAGATTGTGGTGCAATGATGAAGATCAGTGCTAGACATAGTGTCAAATATAAGGTTGCTCGATTTGTTGCCGAACATAGAGGTCATGATCTTGTGAGTCCTAGTAAAGCCCACATGCTAAAATCACATAGAAAAATAACTCATGTTCAAGCTTCACAAGCTGATGATTTAGATGTTGGAGAATTAATTGCCCGGATCTATTCGGGATGAATATTTAAATACAAATTTAATTCTAACAATTATTACTAGCATGAATTAATCCTATATTAATTCAAATAATAATTCAACAACAAATCATGCATATAAACAGTTCACATAAAACCTACGCATGCGGAATTACTACGGGTTTACGTGAACTAACCTCTTGGAATGGCAATGGTCTCATCGATGAAAATACACCAAAAGACCTTCCCAAGTATTCCCTAGTCCTTGCTCGTCAATCCGGTGGAAGGAAGCTCGCGAACAATTAACAAAAGGGAAAATAAAAATTTGTTGCACCACCTTTGTGGATTTACTAATTTTTCCAGCACATGGAATTGTACTTGGGAATGAAACATTCATCCCCTATTTATAGAGGGTGGTGGCCGATTTTTCATATGGATCTCCAAGAAATCTTGAATATATCTCATATATTCTTTTCTCCATAATTAAAATATTCCATAAAATCCCACTCTCTTATTAGTTATGGAATATTTCGAAAATAATAGGAACAAGAAACCAAGATTTGGATCTTCTTGAATTTATGAGATATACTTGTATTCCAAGAACTACATATCTTCCATAATATATTTTCAAGAAAATCAAGAAAATCTTTCTTTCCCTTTATATTTCAAAATTTTCGAAAATTCCATATGAATAACCAAGTGAGAGATTTTTTGAATTTAATGAGATAATCTTGTATTCCAAGAATACATATCTTCATTCCATAACAAAATTCAAATAAAATCTTTCTCCATTTTTATTCATATTTTTCTAAATTCTTAGGAAAAATAGCAACAAGAATTTATTTTATTTTTAAACACCTTTTTCAGTTATTGGACTTTATGTTGGGCTACTTGAGGGGCCTTTAGGAGAATTAAGATTGGACCTTCCAATGGATCTTGAATTATCAATATTGAGCCACAATATTATTCAAGCCCATAAATATTAATTAATCCCACTACATAATTAATATTGCACTATCCAGCTTAACCCATATTACAGTTAATATGGCTCCCGGTTATTATTTTCCGTGTTTAAGATTATCTAGCCCATTAATTAATTCAAGCCACTGAAATAGCTTTCCATTAACTAATATCTTTTATCCTTGGTAAATGAACAGTTCAACATTATTATCCATACCGGAAACTAGTTCCACTTGCAAGATTTGGTATGATAAAACTTATGAACCTCCCAAGGGGGCAAATCGAACAAGCGTACTTGCACACGATTCTCCGTATTAAATCTTAGCAATCGCATGTGACCAATAATATTGCCCAAGATATAAAGTATTGAATCTCGTTGATTCTCTACCCGTAATAAGTCAAAGCAATAGTTACTAACCACACGCAATCCTATTTAAGGGACGAAGATTAAGAAATAACGAACCACTGAGGTCTAATTCTTCCTAGTTCAGTTCTGAAGAATTTGTCCTCCTGTAGGTCCTCTTCAGTGCACTAGACATGCACTAGTGTAATCTCTTGGTCAAGATAAACCAATCTGAGCCTTACACTTCAACCTTTCACGATGGATTGTTCATTTCCATCTAGGTCGTGAATGGTGTACTTTTGGTTACAAGGAACTGTTAATTTAATCTTCTGTGATCTGGTATCGCTAAATTAACTACAATGTAACACGTACTATTTATTGAACAGTTATGCAGTAAATATATGTAACATTCGATGATATTTAAAGCATCAGTGATAAACAATTTATTTCAGTAAATAAGTCCGAAATTCAGTCTGATTATACAAAGTAAAAGCATACTTTCCAATATAATCTCAACAATCTCCCACTTATACTCAAAGTCTGCTTTTAAGTATACTACAACATGTCTCGTGTAGTACGTGACAACTAATGTCACCTACACGAACCTAATAATGTCTCCCACTTATACTCAAAGCAGATTGGCAACGGTCTTGACACCCATTCCTTCCACATGTCTCTCGAATGTATTCTGAGGCAGACCCTTTGTGAATGGATCTGCTAGGTTGTCTTCTGACGCGATCTTTGCCACCTCTATATCTCCTCTCTTAATGATTTTTCTTATAAGATGGTATTTCCTTTCAATGTGTTTGCTGGCCATGTGGGCTCTTGGTTCCCTTGAATTTGCAACTGCTCCGGCATTGTCACAATAAACAATGATTGTGCTGGGCAAATTCAGAACTACATCCAAGTCCACTACATATTCGGCTTTCATGGTAGAATCTGCGATGCATTTCTGCTTAACGCTTCTCCACGTCATGGCTCCTCCCCCCATGCAAAATACACTACCGGAGGTAGATTTTCTGGAATCTAAGTCTGATTGGAAATCCGAGTCCGTGTAGCCGATGGAGATTAGACTATCTGACTGATAAACCAACATTCTATCTCGAGTTCTTTTCAGATACTTCAGAATGTTTTTAACTGCCTCCAATGTTCTTTCCCCGGGTTACTTTGATATCTTGCCACCATGCCAACGACAAAGCAGATATCCAGTCTCGTACACAGCATTGCATACATAAGGCTTCCGACAGCCGAAGCATAAGGAATGCCTTTCATGTCATCTATCTCCTTTTGTGTCTTAGGGCACATTTCCTTGGATATAAGGATTCCATGCCTGAAAGGTACAAAACCTTTCTTGGAATCCTGCATGTTGAATCGTTTCAAGACAGTGTCTATGTATGAAGCTTGCGATAAGCCTATCATCATTTTCTTGCAATCTCGAGTGATCTTGATCCCAAGGATGTGCCCGGCTTCCCCTAAGTCATACATATCAAACTGTTTTGAAAGTCATGCCCTTACGTCTGATAACACCTTTACATCGTTCCCAATGAGTAGAATGTCGTCTACGTATAGTACTAAGAATACCAATGTAGTTCCGACATGCTTTTTTGTACACACAACTTTCGAGCTCGTTTTGATCAAATCCATAAGACTTTATAACATGATCAAAACATTGGTTCCAAGCTCTGGATGCCTGTTTGAGTCCGTAAATGGACTTCATGAGCTTACAAACTAGGTGTTCTTGGTCCTTTTCAATGAAGCCTTGGGGTTGTTGCATATAGATTTCTTCATCAAGACTTCTGTTAAGGAAAGCTGTCTTGACATCCATTTGCCAGATTTCAAAATCGAGATGCGCAGCAATCGACAAGAGAATCCGGATGGACTTGAGCATTGCTACAGGTGAAAAAATTTCCTCATAGTTGATCCATTCTTTCTGAGTATAACCTTTCGCCACAAGCCTTGCCTTGAAGGTTTCCACCTTCCCGTCCGATCCCTTTTTTCTCTTGTATACCCACTTGCAACCAATGGGTTTGACCTCATTAAGTGGTTCGACTAGCTCCCACACTCTGTTATGATCCATAGAACCCATTTCTGCTTTCATTGCCTTTTGCCAAGAAACCGCATCCTTGTCTTGGATTGCCTCATCATATGTCCATGGGTCTGATTCGTCTTGTCCGGGAATCAAGTCCGAGGACTCTCCTATCCCCATGAATCTCTCGGGCTGTCTTACAACCCTCCCACTATGACAAGGTTCCGGTTGTGAAAGTGTGTCGTTTGGTATATCATCTTGTACAGTTGGCAATAAGGTTAGCCCCCTTAGCTCACTTAAGGTAATCTCACTTCTGGGTCTTCTTTCGTTCATATAATCTTCCTCCAAAAATCTAAAGTGGGTGCTTATTACCACCTTTTGATCTTCGGGACCATAGAACATACACCCTTTTGTTCCCTCGGGGTATCCTATAAACAACCTTAATTCTGATCGAGGATCCAATTTCCCGGCTTCCTTATCCAACACGTAGGCCGGACACCCCCAAATTCTCAAGTGTCTCAAACTGGGTTTGCGCCCGGTCCACAATTCTTTGGGAGTTTTGGGAACCGATTTGGATGGCACCAAGTTCAGAATGTAAGCCGCTGTTTCCAAGGCATGACCCCAGAACGACTTGGGAAGATCCGCATAACACATCATTGATCTAACCATTTCTAAAAGAGTTCTGTTTCTTTGCTCTGCAACCCCGTTTTGTGGAGGGGTTCCGGGTGCAGTTAGCTGGGATGCAATCCCTTCATCTGACAAGTAGTTCAAAAACTTATCGCTGAGGTACTCGCCTCCACGATCGGATCGTAGAGACTTGATACGTTTTTCCCTATGATTCTCTGCTTGAGCCTTAAATTCTTTGAATTTCTCAAAGGTCTCAGATTTATGCTTCATAAGGAAAATATAACCGTACCTTGAGTAGTCATCAATAAAAGTGACGAAATACTCATAACCTCCTCTTGCTTTGATTGACATTGGACCACATACGTCTGTGTGAACGATTTCTAACACTTCTTTGACTCTAAACCCCTTGGCTCCGAATGCCCTCTTGGTCATTTTACCCTCCAAACATGATTCGCAGGTTGGAATTGGTTCAACTTGGAGAGACTCTAGTGAACCGTCTTTCACCAACCTTTGGATCCTCTTTGGATTAATATGTCCCAATCTTAGATGCCATAGAAGTGTTTCGCTTCACATCGATGAAACGTTTTTATCGGAAACGATTGATGTGTTATAGGATGCATTTAAGTGAGTGGTGTGCAGCATTAATTGTATAGAGATTACTTGACAACGTTCCATGACGAGATAAATTTATCATAAAGAGAAATGGTAACAACTTTATCAAAAGTAACCGAATATCCATCAAGGTAAAGTTTAGAAACCGAAATTAAATTCTTTTCTAAAATTCGAACGTAAAGAACATCTCTTAAAATTAAAACTCGCTTTCAAAAAGACAGTGCACTTCTTCCATCGCTTCACCGCCACTCTCAGAAGATCGCCCGATATGATGAGGATCTCACTCCCACTAAGTTGCTTGGTCCGCTTGAACCCCTCAGAAGTGAAACAAACATGATCAGTGGATCCCGTATCCACCACCCATAAATGGGAGGCATACGCCGCTAAGAAAGTTTCAACAACTAGTGCGTGAGAATTACCTTTATTTCCATTCCTTTTGGGATTGGAACAGGCTGACCTCCAATGTCCTTTTTCACCGCATTTGAAGCATTTTCCTTTTGGTACTTTCTTGACATCCATCCAGCTAGCTGTCTTTCTCTTACCTTTCTTAGTGATGAGTTTGCTTTGGATCTGACCACTTTCATTTTCTTGAGTCTTGCCTTCCATTGGCCTAGATCTTGAGAAAATATTTTTGGTCACCGATTAGCCGTCTTTTTCTTTCATAAATGCTTTTTATTTTCTCCAAGGCTTCTTGTAGAGTGTCCATAGTAAACATGTGATCGCTCATCACAAAACTACAGTAAAACTCATCAAAACACCTTGGAAGAGTTAGGAAAAGAAATTCGATTTGAGCCTCATCACAATACTTAGTACCGAGATAAGCAAGTTTATCAAAATGACGTTTTAATCTGAGAACATGCTCCCTTACGGGTGTTCCTCACCATTTTTAGCCTAGCCATGTATGTCGTTTTTTTAAACCGATTGATCATGCGGTCTTTTGTTAAAAAACATTTCTTCAAGACTTTGCATAATTTACGCAGCCAGACTCAACACCTTCATGAATGTGTCTCAAATCATCGAACGGTGAAGTCAAGATTACACGTTCATGGGTTCATTGGCTGCTCCCAAATATTATACAAGTGTCTTTCCGCGATCACCGATCCATCAAGAAGCGTCTGAGGTTGGGGTACATCAAGAACCCAATAATGTTCTTGTGCAGTAGGGCAAAACTCATATTTCGTTTCCAAACAACATAGTTTTCACCGATTAATTGGTGTTCTTTGAGTGTATATAACGATTGGATTAAAAGGTTGTGACATGATGAACCTAAATAAATAATAATATGCATAAGCACAAATATATCACAAAATTCGATCACATGTTTCATATTAAAATCTCAAAAAAATATGAACATGCATCAACCAACATCTCAAAAAAAGTTTAAATAAGCCACGTGGGGTGGGTCATTATTTAAACACATTCAAGCGAGTTACAAACAAGAACGATTTACAAACCTTTAATATCCAGATTAATAGTTGGCTCCCACTTGACCAATATAAAATTAGACAGGACTTGGAAAGTATATGCATATCAATTTTATACCTAAGTAATAACCATGATTAAATACTGAAATTATTATTTCGCTTTGATCGAGCCTCGTGGGGAGGGTCATAAATACGCCACTAGTAATAATCCACAATCATCCATTTGGAATTTATTCATGTGAAAGCTATCTTTTGACCGTCCCCGTGGAAATTTCTCAAAAAGAATTCACAAATAAATAAATCATGGAGGTCAAAATTAATTCAATTTTATTATCCTAATAAAGTTGTCAATTAATTGTTTAAACATACTTAGTAATTTTTTTAAAATGAGATTTTTCAAAACATTTTCTCATGCATCGCAAATTTAAACACAATTTAAATACGCATAAAATAATGCATAACATCAAAACAAAAAATTAAACATATTTGGCACATTTATCCAATTGTCATGGTTAATTTTTGTCATGTCTTGATCTTGAGAAATCGTCTTCATAGCCTTCATCGCTCGTTAAGTCTCAGCTCCCACTTGACCGTCTTAAAAAAATGCCTTGTCAAGCCGTCACGCCATCGACTTCATGGTCGGAGTGCCAAATTTAGCACTCCGGCCTACCGTGTCGAGTCGAAAGGGCGTATGCAAAGCGGTGTCGGCATCGACGTCGCCGATCGCCTCGCGTTCCTCATTCGCCCGCGCCGCGTCGCCTCGGCAATGTCGCCACGTTGCGTCGCCGCACAAGATCTCGGCAAGATCGCCTCCCCCGCGCCAAGGCCCATCGATCTCGGCCGCCCCCTCCGGCCTCACGCCCCTTGTTGTCTCCTTGCCTCCAGCGTAATGCCGCAGGCCTCCTTTGGCACGCTTACACGTTTCACGACGACGCCGCTTACGCCTGCGTTCTGATCCCGTTTTTAATTCTTTCTCTCCCTCCGTTTTCCGATCCTACAATTTATTTACAAAAAATAAATAAACCTAGATCTAGACTAGTCTATTACATTGATCAAATCAAACAAATTCTAATCTACTGGTGGATTTTCTCACGAGGCAAAACGAATTCGAACGAATCAAATTAAAAAACCACAATTTATATGCATGCATAAATAAACACATTAAATTCCATGATAATTGGATACCTGCAAAAAAGATCTAGCAATTCTACTATCCAATTTCAAATTTAATGAGAACGAATTAAATTATAATTTAAAATTCAGAGCCCAAAACCGAGGCTATGATACCAGTTGTTGGGGAATTAATTGCCCGGATCTATTCGGGATGAATATTTAAATACAAATTTAATTCTAATAATTATTACTAGCATGAATTAATCCTATATTAAATCAAATAATAATTCAACAACAAATCATGCATATAAACAGTTCACATAAAACCTACGCATGCGAAATTACTACGGGTTTACGTGAACTAACCTCTTGGAATGACAATGGTCTCGTCGATGAAAACACACCAAAAGACCTTCCCAAGTATTCCCTAGTCCTTGCTCGTCAATCCGGTGGAAGGAAGCTCGCGAACAATTAACAAAAGGGAAAAAAAAAATTGTTGCACCACCTTTGTGGATTTACTAATTTTTCCAGCACATGGAATTGTACTTGGGATTGAAACATTCATCCCCTATTTATAGAGGGTGGTGGCCGATTTTTCATATGGAATAGGGAGGAAATAATTTTTCTTGATCTCCAAGAAATCTTGAATATATCTCATATATTCTTTTCTCCATAATTAAAATATTCCATAAAATCCCACTCTCTTATTTGTTATGGAATATTTCGAAAATAATAGGAACAAGAAACCAAGATTTGGATCCTCTTGAATTTATGAGATATACTTGTATTCCAAGAAATACATATCTTCCATAATATCTTTTCAAGAAAATCAAGAAAATCTTTCTTTCCCTTTATATTTCAAATTTTTCGAAATTTTCCATATGAATAACCAAGTGGGAGATTTCTTGAATTTAATGAGATAATCTTGTATTCCAAGAATACATATCTTCATTCCATAACAAAATTCAAAGAAAATCTTTCTCCCCTTTTTACTCATATTTTTCGAAATTCTTAGGAAAAATAGCAACAAGAATTTATTTTATTTTTAAACACCTTTTTAAGTTATTGGACTTTATGTTGGGCTACTTGAGGGGCCTTTAGGAGAATTAAGATTGAACCTTCCAATGGATCTTGAATTATCAATATCAAGCCACAATATTATTCAAGCCCATAAATATTAATTAATCCCACTACATAATTAATATTGCACTATCCATCTTAACCCATATTACAGTTAATATGACTCCCGGTTATTGTTTCCCGTGTTTAAAATTATCTAGCCCATTAGTTAATTCAAGCCACTGAAATAGCTTTCCATTAATTAATATCTTTTATCCTTGGTAAAGGAACGGTTCAACATTATTATCCATACCGGAAACTAGTTCCACTTGCAAGATTTGGTATGATAAAACTTATGAACCTCCCAAGGGGGCAAATTGAACAAGCGTACTTGCACACGATTCTCCGTATTAAATCTTTGCAATCGCATGTGACCAATAATATTGTCCAAGTTATAAAGTATTGAATCTCGTTGATTCTCTACCCGTAATAAGTCAAAGCAATAGTTACTAACCACACGCAATCCTATTTAAGGGACGAAGATTAAGAAATAACGAACCACTGAGGTCTAATTCTTCGTAGTTCAGTTCTGAAGAATTTGTCCTCCTGTAGGTGCACTAGACATGCACTAAACAAGCACTAGTGTAATCTCTTGGTCAAGACAAACCAATCTGAGCCTTACACTTCAACCTTTCACGATGGATTGTTCATTTCCATCTAGGTCGTGAATGGTGTACTTTTGGTTACAAGGAACTGTTAATTTAATCTTCTGTGATCTGGTATCACTAAATTAACTACAATGTAACACGTATTATTTATCGAACAGTTATGCAGTAAATATATGTAACATTCGATGATATTTAAAGCATCAGTGATAAACAATTTATTTCAGTAAATAAGTCCGAAATTCAGTCTGATTATACAAAGTAAAAACATACTTTCCAGTATAATCCTAACATTTGATTGTTCGGGAATAACCCCAAGTGCAAGTTTTGCTTTAATGTCAAAGCAAGTGGGTGGTCGTGAAAACGTTGGTTTTATATTTGAAAATTATAAGAATTATTTGCGTACAAAGAGAACTATGCAAATGAAATCCGGTGATACTTGAGGAGTATCGGAATACTTGCAACAAAGGCAACTGGATGATCCAATTTTTTTTTACGCTATACAAGTTGATGAGGATGAATTGATAGCTAATATTCTTTGGATTGATGCTCGAATGAAGGTTGATTATGCCTATTTCCGTGATGTGATTAGTTTTGATACGACACACAGGAAAAATAAAGAGGGGCGCCCATTTTCCCTCTTTGTTGGTGTTAATCATCACAGACAAACAACTATATTTGGTGCAGCATTATTGTATGATGAAACAACATCAACATTTATGTGGTTGTTTGACACGTTTGCTAAAGCCATGTCCGGCAAAGTACCCCGAACCGTTCTTACAGATCAAGATGCTGCAATGGAAAAAGCGTTGGCAACACAGTGGCCTGGAACATATCATCGTTTATGCATATGACATATCTATCAAAATGCAGCCACCCAGTTAAGTAGTGTGTTTGCAAGCTTTCCAAATTTTTTGAAGGACTTCAAATCTCGTGTCTATGATTATGAAGAGGAAGAAGACTTTTTGAATGCATGGGATGCAATGTTGGAAAAATATGAATTACAAACTAATGAGTGGTTGAGAAGGTTGTTCACAATAAGAGAAAAATGGGCGCTTGTATATGGGAGACAGACATTTTGTGCGGATATGACAACTACGCAACGAAGTGAAAGTATGCACAGTGTTCTTAAAAAATATGTGAGTTACAAGCATAATTTGCTGCAATTTTTCAATCACTTCGATATGTTGATTTATGATCGCCGATATGAAGAGTCAAAGGCAGATTTAAGAACTAGTCGGAGTACACCTGCAAGTCTGCAACTACTTTTCAAATTCAAATATTGAAGCATGCAACTAGCTTATATACTTATGAGGTCTTTGAGTTATTTCAAGATGAGTTAAGTAAGGCTTACGATGCTAAGTTGGAGGTGTGTGGTGAAAATGAAGAGACCTCAGAGTATAAAATTACTCTTTCTTCGAATGTTCACATAAGATAATATTTCACTTCGCAATGTTTTGAGTTTGGAGGAAAATATGAATTTCTCAAAAAGTATTCAAAATATTGTAGAGATTCTAATGTTAACTTAAGATGGACCAAATCAAGAAAAAATATATTGTTGTCTCACTTATTCAAGGAACCATTGAATGAAAAAAAAATTAATTGCACTGCGCTACAAAGAATTGTGTTGAGCAATTTTATAACAACCAGAGCCGCTTTTACAACTAAAACTTTTGGAATTGCGAAAGAGGGTTTTCTAAGGTTGATCGAAGAAATTGATGCAAGCTCAGATAGTCCAACTTCTATGTCACCAACGCTTGAAAAAAAATATGTTGCACGAAAAGGTAGTGTATGTGACATTGCATTGGATGGAGATGTACAAAGATCTTGAGAAATCACGGTAAAAGGGCTGAAAAAGAAAGAAAAAAAACCATTAAAATCCGGAAAAAGAGTTAAGAGTGGCTTGGAGAAAACACAATGAAAGAAGAAGCAAAACAAACGTAATATACAAACAGAAAACAATAGCAAGGTACTCTTCTATATTTTTCTCTTCATTGTTCATATAAATAAATTTATATACAGTCTTAGATTTATGTTTCTCATACTTCTATTTTCTATGAATTAGGAGCCTCAAGTTGGTGGGACTAATTCAAGTATAGTTTATCCTACTCAAGAATCTTCATCATCGATGTGAACGGTCACAATATCCTTCACGATCTTTTTTCAAGTACTTTGTTTATTAACTTTCAATAAAAATCTATTGTTATAATATTTCTTGAATTGATAATTTTTTTAATAGATCTTCAACCAGAAAATTTATCAATATGATGTTGATCCCTCTCATTCAAGAGAAGACCTCCAAAGTGGAATGAGCATGATGCGATTTTCAATATTTTATTTCTTTTTGAGATCTAATTACAATAATAATTTTCTTGAGTTAACCGAAAATAATACACTTTCAAATGAGGTTTACTATTACAAGTATTAATGTTCATCTTGTCAATTCTATGTGTGTAATTTATTTATTTCTACTTATACAAAGGATTTGAAGGACTTTATCCAAACAACTATATTCTTGAAGATGTACATGGAAAAGTCAACAATGAATATAATGATGCATCAAGAGGATAGTACATGGAGTTTATTCCTCACAATCAGATTGACTTATTAGTTCTTGTTTAGCTTTTTTATATGCTTATGAAGTCAATTTTAGTATAGATTTTTAGTGTTTCAATAACATTGTTTCATTCTCGTCAATATTTTTTCTTTTTAAATTATAATATTATGATGAACTTATTTCATCTGCCGTTTCATGATGATATTGATGTGAGATGTTGGATGAATAGATATGTGAATGTAGATGAAATAAATTAAAAGAGAAAAAATTAAAATTGATGGAATTCATTTAAGATAGAGAAAAAGGAAGCCACACAAATCTCATCATATACAGTTGTAATAATGTAATTCTGAACAATTTAACTAGGCAAAGTTTGAGTGTTTTTTTTTTTTACTTATAAAAAAATCTTCATAAAAAGTTTTTTAAACTTAGTTCAAGTGGTTCATAGGAGACATCTTTAAATGTTTGCAAGATTATTCATATGAAGAGTTCTTGTGAAAGATTGTCTTATGAATCTCATCTCTTGAACTTTTTTAAATAGTACTATTTAAGTGTTCTTTTACATATTAATATTGACCCATTTGATTGATCTTTTAAAAAGTAGTCTCATGGAATAAGATCGGCATAAACTCAACTCCATTATTGAAATAAAATCACTATACCGTTAAATGCAATTCGATCTTCACTGAGTAGAAAAAGATTAAAATTATATTAGAAAGAACACACACTGCTGAAAAAAGTACAAAAATTTGATGTGATTCACACCCATAAACATGTACATATACATATAAAATGATTCTTATGATATCAACTAAACAATCAAGATAACTACCTGCAAATTCATTTAATTGCCATTATAAGATTTACATGATATCTAGAAGGTTTCATTTCCCTAAAAATTCATTTGGTTGATTGAATTTGCTTAAGAATCACAATAACTAGATAACTTTTTGGCCCATTACGGTTGCCATGAATTCCTTGACCTTCATAATTGTTAACACAACTTCATCACCATTTTGTCTCTCATCATTATCCCATAGGATTCAATAAATTACTCCATAAATTAGCATATACTCTATACATCTCGAACACCATTCCCAATTGTTCACCATGCTCCATAAACTGAAGTTACTCAAATTCTAATATCTATAGAATTTGAACAAATTTCATCCAACATCTAATCTACATATACTTCTCTCACCATGAAGAAACTCGCAATAATTTTACAATTTGTAACACAAGACTTTACTTTTGTTTCGCAGAAGTACCACTGGAGCCAAAGCAAGAAAACATTTTTAGGAATTTGTGATTTCTTGTTTCTAGAATTTCAGAGTTTTCTCCAATTCCTCTCAGCCCTAATGATGAAATTTTCATTATTTGGTAAGATTCGCAACAATCTTTCTGGTTTTAATTTTGGTAAGATTCGGTCTCAATCTTTCAGCACATTTTAGAATTTTTTATTTTTGAGAATTTTTGGTAGGTAGATTGACGTTAACTAAGAAGTCACGGTGTTTGTATCAAATTTGTGAAGGGGACATGTGTCATGCATCCGTGATGTGGAACAGTAGATTGGAATACAATGTTGGAACAGGGGATCCGAACCGATAAAAGCGAGACTTTGGAGTTGGTTCTATGTACATGGTTTAGGTTGCTCTAATTTCTCTTTTTGATATGATTGGTTAGCGAATCCTAGAATGATTTTAGATTGTTGATTTGTAAATTGTAATTCTTGAGAGTATCCCTTATACCCTATTTTTAAATAAAATTGTTTTTGTGTGATAAAAAAGAAAACACTTACTTTATAATAATTTCTTATATAAAAAAATCTAGTTTACATTAAAGATTCTTCAATTGATTAGAACATGAACTTTAGTTAACAAATCATATATACCTGGTAAATATTAAATTTATAAAAAATAAATATTAAATATTATTCCCTCCGTCCCAAACTCGTTTTCCTGTTTACTGTTTGCACATGTTTTTGTGAGCGATTTTTGTATTAGTAATTGAAATGATAAATTAATTTTAAAGGAAAGGGTATGATAGATAAGAGGCTCATCTATCATACCCCTTCTTACCATGTCAGCTAATTATTTCATTTACTAATACAAAAATCGCTCACAAGAGGAAGGGTATGATGGTAAACAGGAAAATAAGTTTGGGACAGAGGTAGTATTATTTAGTAATATGTTATTAATAATAAAAAATATTATTATTTAATAGAAATATTAAAAAATATATATAAAGTTATTATTAACTCAAACTTTCCAAAATAATTTAAAACATATTATTATTATAAATATATAATTATAAAAATTATACTACCTCCGTCCCGAAAAAGCGTGCACACCACCTTTATTATCGACTTTTTGTGAGCGAGTTGTTTATTAGTATTTCAAATGATAAAGTGATATTTAAAGAGGGGTATTATAGATCTACATTTCATCTATTGCATGCATCTTTAAAAATTATTTTATCATTTTAAATACTAATAAAAAAGTCGCTCACAAAAACACGTGAAAACAGTAAACGTGCACGTTTCTTTGGGATGGAGGGAGTAAAAAATATAAAAAATTCAAACAATACCTATATTTCATATTATTATAAATAAATAAATATACAATTATAAAAATATTAGTGATACAAAAATATAAAAAATTCATTCAATACCTATATTTCTTTCAAAATAAATATATAATTATAAAAAATATAAAATTATAAACATATTATTATTATAAATATTATTTTTAAAAATTTAAATAATAAATAAAAATTTAACAATAATTATATATTAAATATAATTTTAATAATCTATACTTATCTAATAACAAAATGTTGGGCCAAAAAATTATCACTAATTTTATTATAAAATTTAAAAATATTAACAAATGAAATGTAGCTCAAATGGTATGATAAGTTTTATTTTATCTTCTTTGTATGCAAGAGATTCAAGGTTCAATTCCCCACATTTACAAAATATATATATTAATTATATTTTGAGTATTTTCTAAAATTTTAATATGATTTTTGAACTAGATCTATTTGTACATAAGAAATAATAAATATTATACAAAAAAAAAAAAATCAACTGAATAAATATTACAAATTTGTCATGAATTTTTAAAAGTGGCTATTAAGGATTAATAATATAAATAATAATTTTGTATTTGATATGGATATATATTTTTTTTAAAAATCAGTTACTCACTCTATCTATTATTATACAAAAAAATAAATAAAAATCAACTTAATAATTATTACAAATTTGTCATGAATTTTTAAAAGTGGCTATTAAGGATTAATAATATAAATAGTAATTTTGTACGTATTTGATATGGATATATTTTTTTTAATCAGTTAATCCCTCTGTCTATTATAGATTGCTCATTTGCTTTTGACACGGGTTTTAATGGAGAAATTCTTTATTAATATTTAAAATAATAAAATAGTTTTTTTTTCTTTTAGATCAGTGTATTTTTGTCAAATTTAATAAATGTGACAAAAAAAAAATCTTTTGTGTGTAATTATTAGTGATATGAGACGTAATTTAGTAATGTAATGTTTATAAAGGGATATTTTGAAACTGTAGTGTTACTTTATTGCTATTCTGGGTACATAATAAAAGACGAATTATTTTGAATTTTGAGCAATCTAAAAAGAGACGGTGGAGTATTATATATATGAAAATGTATAATTTATATACTTATTTGTATGAATATTTTACCTGATCCGAGATTTAAATTGAGACAAAAAACTTGTGTGAACTCGAGTTCACGATGAACTATATTTTTATAATATCACTGTTATGCATAAAAACTATAACTATTGTGCACATTAATTATCATTGTTTAAAAAATAAGCATTTTGTGGACAACAATGATAGCTTTTGTGTATAAACAGTGGTTATCGGTGATATTAAAAATATATAGTTCACCGAGAACTCGGGTTCACATAAGTTTTTGTTTCAATTTAAATTTCATATCATTTAAAATAATCATACAATTAATAAGTATATAAATTATACAGCTTCATGTATAGAATACTACCCCGTCTTTTTTTAGATTGATCAAAATTCAAAGAGACATATCTTTATTAATACTCAAAATAGCAATAAAATAACTCTACAGTTTCAAATTATCCTCCTACAAATATCTCTAAATTGTGTCTCATATCACTAGAAATTAGGTGGGATTGTTTGAAAATTTTAATATGCGATGCGGATGGTGACAATAGGTGACAATTAATGTTGTTTATAATGAAATAATTTAAAATTATAAAAAAATAAATACCTTTTAAACTTGCATTAATTATTTAGCAATGTAAACTTTTTTAGTATTTGGAGTGACACCCATTTCCTACGCCAGATTGCAAAAGCAAAAAATGTTCACAAATCGTGCATTGCATAAATAAAAAAAAACGATCTTGAAACATATAAATAAAATTAAGAGTATAAGAAAAAAAAATTATATTATTGGTAAAATAATTCTTCCTGATTCATTTAACATGAAAATAAATACATTTCATACCATATTTATTTTATATTTACAAACCGTGCAGCGCACGGGTGATATGCTAGTTATTAATAATAATTCAAAAGTAGATTCACCAATACCTATATTTCATTCTTGAATCATACCAATCATAAGAATGATCATTTCAATTTCATTCCATTCATACATCTATTCCATTCATGAATTTATTCCATTCAACTGTAATTTCATTCAATCATGTCAATCATGCCCTAGGAAGAAATAATTACAGTAATTGTGACAACGGAAAAAAGGAACGTCATTCGTGGATTGCATAGATGAAAGAGAATGAGGTATATTTAAGGGGTTTTGGTTTGTGAACTAGGTTATATACATACATAACACATAATATATATAGAGAAAGAGAGGAACGAATTTTTGGTATTGAATTTTAGAAAATCAATCACAATTACTACCTTAGCATAATTGAATTGGGAAACTCTCATGTGCACCATTTGCACCAAAACAATTTATTGCAATTAGACCATTAAGAGTTTTTTTTTCTAATTTTTTTTCAATTTTAGATTTTTTTTTCTTTTCTAATTTCAATTTCCTTTTAACTTTAATTTCAGTTTTAGGTTTTTTTTTTCCCAGCCCGGAACCAAACCCGGTACCAGTGGTTCATGGTCACTCGGCCCGAATGGTTCATGGTTCACCCGGCCCGAATAATTCTTATATGATTTAGGGTTCATTGGTTAAAGGTTAGAGTTTAGAGTACATAGTTCATCAAAGTTAAAATTGAATCTAATTGCACCAATTGTACAAGACACCTTGTGCAATTGGTGCACACAAGTGTCACTCAATTTAATTAGGGTTATGCTAAATGGGGTGATTCACCCCGGGTGAACACCCTTTAGATGTGTAAATTTACCTTAGTACCCTTAATGAAATATTTTATACCCGGCCCGATTGGTTCATGGTTCACCCGGCCCGAATAGGTCATGATTTAAAGATCATTATTTAATGTTTAGGGTGTAGTTGGTTCGTTAAAATTGAAATTATCACGATTTCATTAAGAGTAGTTAAGTTATTTTACCCCTTTCACCCCGGGGTGATTCCTAATCACCCATTTAATTATGATAGGTTTGTAGACATTTATATTATAATAATTGAATTTAGAAAATCACCACTCACCCCTTTCTAATAATTCCCAATTATTTTATCCTATGTGGCTAAACAAAATTTTCCCCTGCTTCAAACACATTATTCAGATTGCTTCAAACACATTATTCAGATTGTAAATACATTTTAATTAATGTAATGTTTGTTAATTGTTCAGTTTGTATGCAAATTTATTCAGTTTTTATTGAATACACCTTCTCCCAGTTGTTCATATTTATTCAATTTTGTATATATATTTTATACTATTTCTATAAAATTTTTGTATATTCTTTGCATATTTACAATAATAAGACGGCTAAGATCAACGAGCTACATCATAATTAATTAATGACAAAAACTTATATGAGATGGGTAAAACCATTACAAATAATATCCTTCATTCCCAAAATGTTAAAAGCGTCAATGCCTCTAAAGTATGTTCTGTCTCACTGTGAGACCGTCTCACGTAAGTATGCCTCTTAATTAAATATGTCATGAGCTTAATGGGCTGAATTCCCTCAAGCTCCAGCAACACCGAGGTTTCTTGTTGGGTTTTTTCTTCAATATTCGACCCGATCAATTCATGCCCAATATATTTGTGTGTGTGACTCGTCTCAAGCTTCATCAAAATATTCTAAAAATGCCTGAAATTCAATAAAACGTATCATCATAGCCAACAAATAACATAAGTAATAAGTCGAACAATTACGAACAAAAGACATACTTCTTGTTGTAAAATAACCAAATAAAGCACACAAATTACACAATAATTCCAACTTATCACGCGACCTCGCCTTTGCCAAGCTCCCAGGGTCAATCCTTCATCTCGCTGGCGAGGATTAACACTTGTAATATTTTGAGATTCTTAATCGTTGTACTAGAAGTGACAAGATGAGCGGTGGGATCCACCTCGCGTGATATGCACATAATATGAAACAGATTTTTCTATCCTGAACCAAAGCACACCATCAACATAGTACAGTTCAATTACGAGGGTGTTTACCGAATTCCATCAGCCGATCCTCTTGGGTTTCTCGACCAATTTGTGAACGAAGTCGCGCCTATCTTGCAATCTTTTACTGATAACCACGACCACATTCTTACTTTGACCTCCTCACATATTTTTGTCATTTCTGGAATGTACCCATTGAAGAGCACATTATTTTTAACTTTCCAAATAATCCATGCAACGCCAATCCACACACCCATCTTGCATCTTTAGTTGAGCCAAGTAGCGAGCCATTTTGTATGAAATTTTTTGCAGGTTCTTCGTGATATGTCGTGGACACCTGAAGCCATTGAAGCTACGTACCTGGACTATAACTCGCAAGAGAAAGAGCATTTGAAGAACAAGTGTGGAATGCTTTCCTCCTTCGAATCGCACAGTGGACATCCGGGGTTGCCGACAACTTGGGACAAACCTCATTTGATGAGGTTGTCCTTGTTGGGTTTATAGAGCACCCAACAATATGGGAGAAATAATAAAAAAAAGAAAAAAAAAGAAAAAAAAGTATTACTTTTCAGTAAAATAAGTATTACTTTTTCAGCAATCCAATTTTCGCACGTACGAATTAATTCTGGAAATTCTGCACGAACAACTTATGGAGGTCTTCGATCTTTGCATGTACCAAATAGCAGCAGCACGAACAAGTAGAAATAAACAAATATTATAAAAATTCACCAAAGTCGAGACAATGTGGAACCTTTTCCCGCAAAATGAAATACGCCTCGGTAGTGCTCTCGATTCGATGTATCATTTCCAAAAGTAAAATGACTTTCGTCTTTACACGTGCAGCACCGCAACATTTAAAGCTCCGACGAACTGAACTAGCGCAAGGAGAAGGTTGCACTCTAAAATTATGGCGAAAGCAGGTATGCAGGATACATGATTTTTTTTTTTTTGTGTACTTGAGTGTTCCAAAACCTATGCATGTCCTATTATAGGAGCATGTCAACTCATTGGGCAGCTTCCTGAATTCAATTTTCAGGAGTTAGGGAATTGAATTTCAGGAGTTATAGTATTGATGGCCAGAATGTAACCGAACTGTTACAAATTCCAGGAGAAACGTCCATGAACCTGAACATATCGGCGTCTAAGTTCGTCTGAATTCAAATTCGAATTTCTGCAGACATGTGCTGAAATTCACTTGGTCTCTGCTTGTTAAGCTCACATTATTTTAGTTGGACCAAGCTCCAAAAAATTAATATAGGCTCCAAGCCCAAGACCAAAGTCCACCCAAAGTCCAATTGCCAAGAACCAAGGGGCATGGGCACGGGCGCGACATGGATGGATGGGAGGGCGGCATGGACGGGAGGGCGGCGTGCGCGTGTGGGCTATTGAACCAGTCATTAGTCACTATAATTTGAATTCTACTAACAAGCTCTTACTTATAAGGAGTTGTTCAATGCTTTAATTATTCAATGTGGGATGTGTTAATTCTCAATTAATTCTCCCACATTTCCCAACACTATTTAATTCATAAAAAGTGTGTTCAAGTTTCAACTTCGTGATTTAATTTCTCACTCACCGAAATTCGATTTTGAGATTATAAATACACTACAGTCATCTACTCCGAGAGTAGATCGACACTATGACGTTTAATTTCCCAAGAATTAAACTTTAGGCATTTTATTTAATTTAATTAAAGACGAATGTCTCACACCCTCCTAATTACAATTAAATAATATTTTGTTGATTTCAAACCAATTTTTCCAACAGTCCTTCATTGCTAGCCGGATTCTTAGGAGTTTCCGTACTATCGCCATAGCTCTTTCAAAATTTCTTGAAGGATTTCTTCGTGCCCCCGTCATCTCCCGCTCCCACTGGCGGATTTACTTAGAGTCAAGGCATGGCATGGCAAATGCCTTGCCTCAATTTTTTTGTTTAAATAATGTATTTTATATATTTTTTATTTTAAATTTTAATATATTTTTTCAAATTAGTAAATACAAATTAATATTAAAATAAAACATTTAATTTAACTCAACCAAACCAGGCTTCTAATGTTATTAACACCAAGCCCATTAATTTATTTGCGCAAGTCCATGATTTGTTTGTCCATATGTTGGGTGAAGTTCGTTCGGATAAAAAAACTCTTATTTGTAATGGTTATTATAGGAATTATGGTTTGATTTAGTAGTGGTGATAGACAATATTTGATCAAAATAATTTTCATATGATGCTTGAATTCATATGATTTTGACATTCATATGATATGTATCACCATTCGTTAAATTTGAAGAAACAATTGTTTTGCATTCAGAACTGTTAAAATTATTTTCACATTCATATGATATATACGAAGATACAAATTTTTTTATGATTATGTCTTGACTAAAAAAGTTTCTACGTCTGTCCCTGCAATCTTTGCAAGTTGTTCTTATGCGACCTTGGTTTGGTAAACTCTGTTGTTTGAATGGCATCATTCCCAGTTATCCGTCCTGTCTTGGTAGAGTTGAATCATGTTAATATGAGATATAAGATGGTTTAGAGCAGTTGATTCTCTTAGGCCTTGTTTATTTATGATTTTGAAAGTGATTTTTGGGATTTCAAATTTCAAATCCCCATTTGTTTATCAAAAATTCGGTATAGGATTTTAAATCCTCCAAAATTCTATTTTATAGTACATATAATACACGTATCTTATATTTTTCAAACACAATTTTTAATACACTATCAATCATATATCATACACTTTTCAATTATTATTATTCATTCAACTCAATACTCTCTCTCCTACTTTTTACTTTATTATCATTATTACACAATCATTCACTCATTTTTACATTACTTTTTACAATATAATATTATTTCTATCATCTACTTTTTCAAAATCTTACTTTATCAAATCCTACAAAATTCATACTCCCTCTGTCCCAAACCAGTTTTCCTGTATTCCGTTTTGGGCGTCCCATACTTGTTTTCCTATTTTCTTAAATGGAAATTTCTACTTTATCACTTTATCACATAAAATAATAATAAATAACTCTTTTTAACCTCAACTACCCATCACTTTATCACTTTATCATATAAAATATTAATAAACAACTATTTCTACCCAACACTTTATCATTTTTTTCTTAAAACCCGAGCACACAGTAAACAGGAAAACAACTATGGAACAGAGGGAGTACAAAATTTAAATATATTTTTTCTTTTATACCAAATCCTCTCTATAGGATTTCAGATCCCCTCAAAACTATAAACAAGCAGGGCCTTAGTAAAAGACGCAATCTAAAATCCCAGCTCCATTCCCATGACCCCATACTTCCCACCGCTCCCTCTTTCGTTTGATATTCTTTCTCAATATTGTTTCTTCAATTATGGAATACCTAAACAATGACGTTGTAACTAAAATACTATTGGATCTTCCAGTACAATCAGTACTTAGATTCAGAAGTGTGTGCAAATTTAATTAATTCATCAACTTTCAGTTAAGGATGACGAGACTTTGCTCCAACAAGCTTGTACGCTACTAGTACCAAATTCATCTCATCTTGTGTCAATTTCTACACCATAATTCATCCCAAAATTGAAAAATAGTTATGGCCTAACAACATCTTGTTCTTCTTCATTAACAAAAAAAGAAAACTATTTATAACAAAAAAAAAGAAAATGTATTTCAATTTGTGCATGATTCCATTCTAAATTAAGGGGATTTTTGTTATCAGGCTGGTCTCAAATATGAAATCTAACCACAACAAGCTTGCATTTAATTGAGTTTACTATCCACATATAAATTAAAACAGAATAATTCTAGTATGATAAAAATTTGAAACATTGTCAACACCAAATGCATTCTATTCTGCAAAAAGATGCATATTTGGTATTTTAAAAAATAAAGGTATTCTAGGCTTCTCTTGTATTCTAGAATGCAAAATATCATACTTATATGACTTCTCCAATCCAAATTTTTTTAGTGAAAGAAAACTTGCAGTGTGAGAGAATGAAGACACATGATAGCAGGAATGCCCGAAATCGAAAATTCTGTGAGTAGTTTTATTCTTGATGGAGTAGTAGAAGAGGGATCCTTCATATCGTGTCATCAAGATGATCCCATTTTTGGAAATTCTGATTGGGTAAGCCGGATACAAAAGACCAGTTTGTATGACAAATTCCTTTGTCCAAGATTTCTCAATCCCATATTCCTTCATCAACCAAATGATGACTATGTCTTCACGAGTATGATCACAAAAACACAGATTGTCTTCTATAACAACGAGCACATGCAACTCACCAAACGTACTTGTCTTTTCATTTTGAAGAGCAGGACAAGAAAAAATGTCGAAAAGTTCAGTTTCAAGATCAAAGTAAGAAATCCATAAGGTGTCATCATTTAAACCATATGCAACCCAATGAAGGTTCCCATTCACAAATGTTCCTTCGTCATTTATGTTGTAACGGACCCTAGAACAAGCCTCAATGTTTCTCCATGATCCAGTTCCAACGGTGTATACATGATACCTAGATTTCGAGACCACTGGATATGTTTGGAAAATCCTAATCACCTTATATTCACCGGTTATTTTGCTCACCCCAAATCCATAAGTGAGCCATTGAAACCTTACAATGGCAAACGAAGTATGAAGGTCGATATACTCACGAGTGATTGGATTGCATAAATAATGACTACGATTCAAGCGCAAAAGAAGCAATCCATCAACTGAACCACTTATGTTTGGTATATGGTTGGTGAAATAGAGCTTGGTGATTGTACTCAAGTGAAGGTCGTGAAGGTGGTCGTGTGAGATATCAAGCACACTTTTGACTTCGATATTTTTATCTATTACGTCGGACTGGATAACGAGAGCAAGTCCAGGGACTGATTTAGAAAGATGGAATTTGGCGAACTCATGAGTCTCCGCTAAATCGTGCCACGACTTGCGAACGCATTTGCAACTTAGAATTGTTTGAGGTGGGAGTCTCGATAGGATTTCGGTGATGATTTCTGACGGTAGGTATGTGAAGAAATCTTGCTTCACACTTTCCATGTTTTTTTTGTCTTTCTTACAAGGATTATCTACCTCCCGACCAAAGCGAACAGCCGATTCTCTAATCAAAGAATACAGGATTAACCAAGTCTCAAAAAAGTAGAATTTTAAATGAATAAATTAGCCAATTTAAAATACTAATAGATCAAAGCATATATTTTTTTATATCATCCCCAATAAGGCTCGTTTTTAAAATAGAAGGTAAGAAATAACACCAATTCAAATCAAAGAGAGTTGAGCCATTTCAATACTAAATTGACAAAATTGCGGTGTTTGACCCACTTTTGGAAATGTAAGAAAATCAACAACGTGAGAACACTAATTGGATTGCTGGTAGGGGTGAGCACTATTCGGTTATAACCGAAGCGGACCGAACCGATATATTAATTCAGTTCGGTTAATTTGGTAATCGATTTTGATTTCGGTTTTAGATTTTAAAATTTTAGGTATTCAGTTTCGATTTCGGTACCAAAAACCAAACCGAATTAATATATATATATATATATATATATTATTATTATTCATTACTTAATTTAAGAGGCAGAAACCCTACTTGGCTACTTCATTTCCTTTCTTTCCTAATTCCAAATTTCCAACTTTGACGTCTCCAACAACTTTGGTTAAACTTAAATATTTGTGAAATGCGACTTTAGTTTAGACAATGATTTGTTGTTAGGCAATAGATTCAGTTCATTAATTCAATACATTTTTCTATAATTTAATGCTTTATTTGAGTTATTTCTATAAAATTCAAGGCCTATTTGAGTCATTTCATAAATTCAATACTTAAGATGCATTCAGAATTCAGATTGATTGTGTAACTTGTGTTGTTGTTAACTTGTTATTATATATAGAAATTTCATTTGTTTCTCATTTCATTTTATATACTCTTTGTAGATGTCAAGCACACGACTAACAAAAGAAGATGGAGGGGATGAATTCAGAATAATTTCAGTATTCTGGTTCTGGTCTTATGGACAGATTTCATTTCAATGCTTAATTTTAGTAACAGGTTTCAAAATTCAGTTCTGGACAGATTCTAGTTGCTGGTTTCTGCTTTCAAAAAGGCCCAATTTAAGGCACAAATTGTTTTTCAGTTTTTCGGTTTTATACCGAAACCGAACCGAAAAAACCGGTTTTGGTTAATCTCGGGTTTATGCACATACGGTTCGGTTTCGGTTTGTAATAATGAAAAATTCGGTTAATTCGATTTAGTTCGGTAACCGAAATACCGAATGCTCACCCCTAATTTACTGGTATGCACAATTAAATTGACAACACTAAATCGACATCAAGTATGGAACAGTGAAAAAAAAAAAAAGTGAATGGAAGGAAGAAAATAGTTACAGTAATTGTGGCAACGGAGAGAAGGAACGCGCTCGTGGATTCCAGAGATGAAAGATAAGGAACACACCTCGTTCACTCTTTTCAGATGTGTCAAGATGTCTAACCTGTGAACATGAATAAAATATGAACATGGAAAAAGCGCGTAAGTCCAGTCTCTCATGATATATGACCAAAGAAAAAAATCTCAATAGAACCCTACAAGTAACCAACCTGATAGTGCAAGGTTAGATACTCAACAGGGGAACTTACAGCTTCCCTAGATTTTGCACAAAGCCTGACAACCTTATCATTTAAAACCTGAATGGAAAACCAATATGAGCAAACAAAAACAAAAGCTATAGAAAAGCAAAGTAGTATCTTCTCCAGAAGTAACCCAACCTGTCCCTGGCCCTGTTTTGCCATATGATACACAATTGCAGTGGATGTCACTGTTTTACCAGTTCCGGGTGGCCCTTGAATTAGACTTATCGGCTTTTGTAGGACACTTTTGATGGCAAACACCTAGAACCATTGGCAAGTTATAACAAGGAAAACAAACAAACTGAGTTTTTAATCCCAAATAATTGGGGCAGGCCACATAAAACCATTAATAGAATCACATTGGGTCGCGTGCATGAATTGATCTTCTCCACGTGCCTCTCTATTTAAAAGAGAATGGAAAAAAGAACTAGCACAACACAATCCACATCATATGTGAAAAAATTAAAGATAATTTGATCATGTCTTCATTTCTGACCACAAGGAGTAAAGAACAACCAATTTCTTTCCTGCAAATTATTCAATAAAAAGATAAAACTATATTATTAAAGTTTTTTAGATGATAGTGAGCTTTTTTCAAAGATTTATACATGCAGACTTTAATTTAGATTTTTCATTTTCAAGGGTTAATTCATTGAATAACTTAACATCATTGTTCCCATCTACTCCCTAATTGAAACAGAAAATTAATATGTATTGTAAATTCAGACCTGGAACAAAAATGAAGAGGAATATCTTAACCAAAAAAACCCAAGTATACAAGATGTTGCATTTAAGATGACATGTATTATGGGACCATACCTGAGAAGCATTAAGTTCCGGTACACCAAATCTGCGAGGCAAAGCATTATGAACCATCTGCATTTCAACCTCGTGGCCAATTAGATGATGATAAATGTACCTGTGTATGTGACATTCAGATTAAGGAGAAGAAGAAAAAGGTCCAACAAAGCTAACAAAAATGCACCCCCAGCGAAACAGCTACTAGATTCAAAAAATTGAAAACTTGAGGTTGAAGGCCACAAAGCATAAAAAAGTGCATCAAATGGTAAACAGCAAGAATATTGAAAGCAGAGGCCACATGCAATAGTCCTGGGCCCCACGTATTCAAGGAAAAATTACACCTACCCACTGACACTGGTTTCATCAACAGCAAAAGTTTTCATAGCCCCAAGCATCCAATCAAAACTCGTACTTTTCCAAACAAAATCAACGCTAAAACCCTGCTAGAACAATGAATTAGATTTCTTCCTTCTTCTTGATTGGAAAAAAAAAAATGTAATTCTGATAGATGGTACCTGACTGGCACCAAGCCCTAGTGCAACTTCTTCTTGCGTGGTCAATTTTATCTAAGAAGCCAAAACATATTAAAAGGTAGATCTTTATAGTATATAATCAATAAGCAATCGAAAATGAGATCCCACTGCAAAGCCACATTGCAGGTTTTGAATATTATGGAACATAAAGCATGCTAAATGCAAAAGTGTGGTGAAAGTTATGAGGAATGCAATAGTTGAGAGAAAGATGCCATACCACATGACCCACAGACTGCCATGCAGGGTGAGCCGCATCCCCTGAATATCGCGATCGAAGTTCATCACCAGGTACAAGGCGTAATTCATTATCTTCCTACAGACAACGTGCATTCTCCATTCTTCATCAATGTAATCGATGGTAAAATCAGATATAAAAACAGCAAAAGAGGTTACCTTCAGAGAAACAAAATAAGCAAGGCGCTTCTTATTGAGACTGACATCCAAATGGATTGTGATATTGTCTTTGCTTTGAGACTCTTTCATCATCTGCCAAACAATAAATGCAATTAGGACTCTCTTACAACATGTTGTAATCCATTAAGAGACGGGGCATGTACCTTATCATAATCTGCCTCAAGCTTGATGAGTGGTGCAAAAACATTTTGATACTGGAGAGGGAACAAATTAGCAATTAATTAATTAGGGCATCTAAACACTAATATTACAAAATTGACTTTATCCTAACCAAGAAACTAAGAGAAGACTACACTAAATCTCGAAAAGGAACCTACAGGATGAGGCTCTTCTACTTTTTTTATCTGCTGGGCGCTAATTTGTCGTGCCCTCAACTGTTCTTGTTCAGATGGTACCTGTATTGCGACAATTTAAGAAGTCAGTGACAGGAACATGATGTATGTCTATGAGTAGAGCACGAAATGTATGCACACTGAACCTTTAGTAACCACTGCAGGAAACATCTATCGACAATAAGCGGGCACCATTGACTCAGGTCCCAATTCATGTCTTTTAGAGCATTAACACTAAGACAGGGTTCCCTACACAGCAGAACAACAACACCACTTTCGGTCTTTGCAGATATGAATCCAAGAAGGAAAACATTTCGACAACCACAAATATAGCACTCGAGAATTGTTTCTCCTAGAGGACTGTCTTTGTGAAGACACACTTCCTTGTGCTTTGATCTCACCTGAATATGATTGGGGGAAAAATCAAGTTAAAAAGTCCATAGAATTGTTATTCCAAGGCATAAAAAGAAAAACATCATAATACTAGTTCGCCCACAAATAACTCACCAGATGATTAACAATGTGAGAACCAGAAGTATTCCCTCGAGAATTACAAAACCATTTCCTACACGACGGCACATTGCAACGCACAACGCACGCTGGATTGGTGACACCGCAATACCTACAAGCATGCTCAGTAAAGTCTTCAAACACCTCATCGTCAGCACCAGTATCTTCAAAGTTAAGGCCGTTCATCCCTGCTGCCAAAGCCTCCACCACCCCCGTCTCCTTGTTATTACTGTTATTATTCCAGCCGCCAGAACTGATTCCGCCTCCACCGCCGAGTGTTTTACCAGTGGAGTGAGAGGCTTCAGAAGAAGGTAGAGCGGAGATAGAATCAGAGGGTGTCGGCCATGCGGAGGTAGACAATCGAATAGGCTGTGAATGCTCCTGAAATTCGGCGTAATCAAAGTTCTCCTTGCCCTGCGTGTTTAAATCGAGGAATGTGTAAGCGTCGTTGCCAGTGTCCGGCTGCAAATCCATGGCTGGCTTTCTCTCCCACCAAAATAGAGGTGGAGGATAGGGATAACGGAATTGCTGTGAGTCAGAGCAGTTGATCGAGAATTGGAATGAAGAAAGATGGAATTAGGGTTAGTGTTTGGTGATGAAATTGGGAAAGGGGTTAAGTAAGAGTTGAAATTATGGATCAGTGAACAACAGATTTTTTATGTGGAATATGTAAGTTCCAGTTTCAAAGATCAAGTATTTAGCAATCTTATTTTCTCTCTTACATATACGTGTATACATTATTCGCACCAATACTTACAAATAAATATTGTATTGAGTGCAAGAAGAAAAAATAGCATAATATGTTGATGAAGGTTTAACAGAACGACCATCTTCACCTAATCTGAATCAAGACAAGATTCCTAAATGAAATGAATAATTCTATACTTTAATACTCCACTATATTAATATATGCCACGGGGAAAGGAGGAGACGTGATACTGTCGGGGATTTTAGCATTAGGGAAAGCGTTCGCAAAAGGCAGACAATCTCAAACGCCTCAAACTCAATATCCAGGGGAAGAGTGTGTTTGCTCAGGATATACCTCAGGAATAACTTCAACAATAGCAGCAAACAATTTGACTTTTGTCATGCTTAATGAAAAGTTTATCCAGAGTGTTTACCAATTATGCAATTTTAAACACAAAAAGAACATCTAAAGTTACTCAATGAAATAATGCCCGAAAGGCAGACCCATATAGGCATATACTTTATAAAAATCTTAATCATAATAAATCAACATATTCATTCCCTAACTATTAACCTGATGCTGTGCTGATGCACACATACAGTTCTAGGGTATCCAATGAGTACCAAATTCAGACTTTTAATCCTTTTAATTCATCAAAATGCAGATGTAATCCCCATACTTACCTATCAAAATGACGCTAAAATAGATACAAGATTCCAATATTCTCTATACTACTTTTGCATATAAATCCAGTGACAAAATATGTTTAAAAGGTTTCACGATACGTGTAGGTTCTTTCCCATTATATGACCTAAAAATTTACAAAACAAAATTCTGAAGAAAATAAGCTACGAGAGCATCGAGGAGGAAAAGCAGGACTTATTTCATCCTATTATAGGTTGAGAATGAGAGGCATATTGGAGAACAGTGATTCACTTGAGGAGAAAAATATTCAGGTAGGAAAGAGCACATAACAACTTTGCTTTTAGCAGAGTTTGGCGAGAAAGAAACGGGCAGGTTTCAAGTTTTAAGATGTGTTATACAAATGTAAAAATGAATGTTGCTTAATAAGAGTAAGCACAACGACAAAAGAGTCGACCTTTACCTGCTGAAGTAATTGCGATAAGCAGTCCTGGATTATATTGGAATGTAACTACAATTAATATCAAAATGAATGAAAATAGAGACAGATAACAAGATCCGGACTGGGTGCAATCAAGATTAGAACACCTCATACCTAGTTACCTAATCAAGCATGTAAATTTTGGAACCAATTTGTTGAATCAATCTAAGCTACAAAACAAAACAAAAATGTTTACCATAAATAGAGCAAAAATATCAGAAAGAAAACTGAGAAAAAGAGTCGATCTTTACCTGCTGTAAGCAGTCCTGGATTATATTGGAATATAACTACAATTAATACCAAAATGAATGAAAATAGAGACAAATAACAAGATCCGGAATGGGTGCAATCAAGATTAGAACACATCATACCTAGCTACCTAATCAAGCATGTAAATTCTGGAACCAATTTGTTGAATCAACCAATCAAAACCTTGGAGCAGTCCTTTCCCAGTAAATAATAACACTACCCCTAATTGCTTAATAGCATCGAATGGCGGAACCAGTGCTACAGACGAAGGGTGTTGTCGGCGGCGGCGGAAGAAATTATTAAGCGAATAGACGAAGGCGAAATTAAATTCTTGGAGATACGTGTTTACTAAAATAAGAAAAATATAATTTATATCTATATCTACCATTGAGGGTAGAAACCATTACTAAAATAGAAAATCGCTCCAAATTCAGAAACTATTAAATTTTTCGCCAAAAAATATTATTAAATTTGAAAATGAATCTTCAAAAAAAATATTAACAGTTAATAATGAATTGAAATTTTTTTTTTAGAAAAAATAGATAAAATTTTGAAATAAATATTAATAAATAATAATAAAAAAAATCACAATATTACAAATAAAATTATGATAAAATCTATAAATATCAAATTATATCATGATTAAAGAATTGAGTAACCTCCACTCTCCCCCTCTAAATAAGTTATTAAGCATTCTAATTCAAGGTGCTTTATCTAGCCGCGATTATAGAGATGTAAAACATGCATTCCCACCCAAAAAGACTACTTACGAAATTTGTGAGGCCTACTTTAGCAATTGCATCACCTAATTCATGCTTCATCAGTTGAGGTCCCTAGTCGTCGTGGTCGTTGGGGCATTCAACAGTTCGTGGACCTTCTTTGTCTTGAACTGATTATCCCGTGCTGCTTTTCAATTCCAAGTGTCCTCCTTATCCTCCACCAGATGTACCCTGTTAACACAAAAAATCATTAATAATACATATTTCACGATCAAAGAGTGCTCTATTCCATTTTAATTTCCAAATCCAAGACCTATCAACCCACCTCCCTATATCACTTATCAACGCCTCCCTTAACTGACTCAAATGAAAAAGCCTAGAAAACCTATTTTTGAGAGACTCGACCCCGACCCAACAACTCTCCCAAAAATTTGTGCATTTACTGTTACCTATCTCTCTTTCTAAGTTACCCCACAGCCATTTCCCTCCCTCTCCCGACACATTGTCTAAATATCCTTCCACCAACTCGACATCCTGTTCCATTTACCCTTAAAACTAACCCCTGACTCTCCCACATCAATATCCCCATACAAGGACATAATGACTCTACCCCAAAGCACGTTCTTCTCAACAAGGAATCTCCAGACCCATTTTCCCAAGAGCATCCTATTAAAAACCCCCAAGTCCCTAACCCCAAGGCCCCCCAAAGCTTTTGGTTTGCAAATATTTTACCAACTCACCCAGCAAGTATTTTTATTGTTAACACACCCACCCCACAGGAATTTGCGTTTTAATGATGATAAAACACTCAAGGTAGCTTTTGGTATTTTGTAGAAAGAGAACTAGTAGATAGACAATGAGGACAACTACATTAAGGAGAGTAATATGATCCCCGAAAGGGATTTTTCGGTCCTCCCAAGACTTCATATTCTTCTGAAATTTCTGCACAAGGGCCTTCCATTCACCTGGTCTCTTATAGCTGGCACCAACCCGAATACCAAGATATGAAAACAGTAGCTCTCCAATAAGACAACCAAGAATCTCCGCCATCTCCTGGATTCTATTCACGCCCACATTCATACCCATTAGACAACATTTGTTGTAGTTAATTTTGAGGCCCGAGAGTAATTCAAATTTTTTTAGAATTATTTTCATTACCCAAGCATTTTGAGGGCAGACCGTCCCCAAGAAAATTATGTCATTCGCATACTGTAATGAGAAATCCGAACTTTATATTCCCCAATTTACGCTGCTTTGAAGCTGTTAATTTCTGTCGCCTTTGTCACCATCAGGCTAAGGCCTTCGGCCACAAGGAGGTACAAGAAAGGGGAAAGAGGATCCCCTTGTCTCAGCCCTCGCTCCAATTTGACTCCCCCGACGAACTGCCATTGACAAGTACAGAGGCATAAGCACTTGAAACGCACTCCCTTATCCACTTGCGCCATTTGGTACAAAAATTTAACCCTTCCAACATCAAATCCAGAAAATTCCAATCCACCGAATCATACGCCTTGGCAAAATCAATTTTGAAAAATGCACTCTCCAGTTTTCTTCGTTTGGCTTCAGCAACTGCCTCATTGAGAATTAACACCCCGTCCATGATATTCCTTCTGCCGACAAAAGCACTCTGGTTGGTGGAGATCAGATTATCCATTACTTTGCTCAGTCGAGAGGCAAACATCTTAGCAATAATTTTGTAGGCACAATCAATGAAGGAGATTGGCCTGTAATCCGAAAGGCAAGACGCATCCTCTTTTTTGGGTATAAGGGCGATGAAAGATGGGTTAATCCCCCGAACCAACTTGTCATGTTCGTGAAATTAGGACACCATTCGCAAGAAATCCCCTTTAATCACTTCCCAACAGACCTTGATGAATTTGAAGTTGAAATCGTTGGATCCCGGACTTTTTGAGATTTCACAATTATCGATTGCACTTTTCACCTCTTCCTCAGAAAATGGGCTGGAGAGAAATACATTATCCGCAGCGGACAACTTCTTGGAAAAAAGTTCAGCCGACAGATGGGGGCGGCGCGATGTGTTTTGGCTGAAATGATTCTTGAAAAATGAGTGAACTCTTTCTTTAACGGTCTTGACATCTTCCGTCCATTCCCCGTTGATAAAAAACCCTTCAATTCCATTCTCTTTTCTTCGGAAGTTAATCACCCTATGGAAGAATTTTGAGTTAACATCACCTTCTTTTAGCCATATGATCTTCGCCTTTTGAGTAAGAAGGTTGTTTCGTTGATTTAAATTTCTGATAAGATCAGCAGTCACCTCCTTTCTTTTGATCACCTCCTCCTCCTCGAGACCGAAAACGTCATCAACAAGGTCAAGTTCTTGGATATTCAATCTCAGGCTATCAATTTTATGATCAATCGAGCCAAAGACTTCAACATTCCATTTCTTCAGGTCATTTTTCAACAATTTGAGTTTTTCCTTTACAATGTAGCCGCCCCATCCAGTAATCTCATAGCTCGCCCATGCTTTCTTCACAAACTCAAGGAAATTCGGATGAGAACACCAAGCATTCACGAACCGGAAGGGTTTTGGCCCCCAGTTGATATCTTTCTTTTCCAGAGCTAGCGGGCAGTGGTCAGAGACCATTCTCGGTAAGCCTTTAAGAGATGAGGAAGGCCAAAGAGTCATCTAGTTGTTGTTCACAAGGATGCGATCAATTATGTTACCGACACGTAATTTACATGTGATCGGGACAAAAATGAACAGTACATAAGTCACAACGACTCCATCAACTCTACTACCAAAAATGTAGGTCACTCTAGATCTGGTGGAATTTATCTAGATATAAATATAACTACGTCTTTAAACTACATCTTAATATACTACTTATAGGCTCTGGTCGCTACGTCTTTAACTACATCTTAATATACAACGCAAATTTAAATTAATAGACAACAGATATTTTCGGTTGTTTATTAGCATTTTAGTTGTAGCCCTTGAAGAACCTCATGTATGAGAGTATAACTATTAGGTAATCTAAAATGGCCCCTTACTATCTACAACTAACAAAAAAAAAACAAATTACATCAATAAAAAATAGGCTATTAATGTACAAAAATAACCCCAACTAAAAGGTATAATTTCTAAAATTTTATTTAAATGTCTAAATTACCAAACCCATTTCACAAGACAAAAGAGCTTCTGCCCCTTCATTTCTTTTTCACCATTGTTAGCTGTCATTTCTTCGTTAAAAAAAGTACAGAGCTTCATTGTTTACTTAATTTAAAAGCTACAAAGATTCTCATTGGAGATTAATTTACATTTTTTTTTGCCTTCACAAAAAAATAATTTTTTTTTTATTTTTATACAAATTTGTTCTATATTCATTTATTGCACATGTTGAGCATTCTATAAAAAAAATTATGTAATTATGGAATTGTTTTTTTTAAATTTTTGTGCAAACTTATTTTATTCAAAAGAACATAATATTGCACATGTTGAACATACGAAAAAAATATTGAACATTACTCCTAAAAATATTGCACATGACATTGATTTCTTGGGGAGAAATTCTACACTTTTTACCCTTCAATTTTTTTATATATTGTTCCACTTTCCGAAAGCGTTAAAATCATCCGGGTCAATGTCTGCTTTCACTTTTAAAACACAGCGAACGAATTTCGTCCCATTTAAAAGTTCAATCGTGTAAGAAAAGCAGAAAACAGATAAAAGAACAGTCTCCTTCTCATTGGCTGCAGCTAGAGGACAAGAATAACCATCTCTACATATGTCAACAAATTTTTTGTTTGTTTAAGAATCGATTCTCCATATATTTATGTCACATGTCTGAATAACAGCCTGTAATTTAGCTTTTGGATAATTGGATGAGCCCTTTCAAAAACACATACTATTTCCAGGCTAAACAGAGAAAATATTATTGAGCCTTTTTCATAAAATTAGAAATGAAGAAAGAATTCAATTAATTTGATATGAAAAGTAGGTATATACTTGCAGAAAGATTTAACTCCAATAACACTCATCAACTACCAAAACTTTAAAAAAACTACAAAATGAAAAGAAAAACAGAGCAAAAACTCTGTTTCTTCATGATCCTTACCAAAATCGATTTTGCTCTTCTTCTTGTAACTACCGTCCATTAATTCAACCTTGTTATTCTTGTTCAATTTCTTTCATTATCTTACATACATGATGCATCCAGAGAAAATAGAGGAAAGGCCCTCTTTCTTCACGGCCGTTTGCAGTCACGATTTCACTCGCCTTTTTGTAAGTCGTTAGTTACTCTCTAATGTGCGATTTCTCTCTGATTTGAATAATGATAAATAATTATTTTTTTCAGCATTTACCAAAAGTGTTCATGCGTAAATACGAATCAATTTTCCCAAAAAAAGCGAAGCTGAGAATCGAATCGGGAAAAACATGGGACGTGAAGACGGAAAAGATGGAGGGTGGGTTTTTTTGCTTCATAAGGGGCTGGAAATATTTCGCACGAGATTTGGAACTCAAATTTGGGGAGTTTTTGGTTTTCACATTGGATGATGGTGGATGTTCTATTGATGTCTCTGTTTTAGGAACCAACGGCTGCATAAATAATGTGCATGATGTTGATGTCGATGGTGTTCATGATGATGATGATGTGCATGATGTTGTTGGTGTCCATGATGATGACGATGACTATGATGGAAGACGTCGTTGGAGAGAGATGACGAACCCGTGCTACTACGAAATTGTTCTGAAGCCCCATAACAGCCACAGAGTTGTGAGATTCTAAACCGTGTTTTTATTGAAATAAGACTTATAATTTTGAATATGTTATGCGTTTGTTTGATTTTATTTGGTGAAATGCAGACGGTGAAGAGAAAATTGATGAAAGCGGCTGGTTTGAAGGGGAAAAAGAGTGTGGAGCTAGTGGGGAAGAAATGTAACGTGAGTGTTGCGTTGGATAACACTCATAAGGATAGAGATAGGGTTGATTTGGCGCTTGGATGGGCCGAATTCCGGAGGGTTAACGGTTTGGTCTATGGAAAAATGTACTTCAACGAATTCGGGACTGACCTTTTGGCAAATGTGCCATTATATCGAGACGGAGGGAATAATACAAATTGCATTATATAACAGATCAGTAGTAATTCTGAACCAACTTTTGCAGAATGAAAGAGTTGAATTACAAGACATTAATTAATTAATTATACCTCTGCAATATTGATCATAGTGCATGAAAACAGGCTGGTCATGTGGTAGTTAATGTTTAATTTGTTGAGGTAGGGACAAACAATATGTGCAGAATGATGTAGGACATATGACACAAACCAAAACAAACTAAGAGCAAGGGGACATATATATTATTTCTTCGTTTAAATTTAAACTAGGTTCCTAAGAAACAAGATTAGAGGTAATGTTTTTTGAATTGCGATTTCTGAGGAGTATATATATTTGAGTTTGATGGATTAGTCGATATATATGGACTCAATGCAATCTCTGGTAATATTAAATTGTTATTTTTCAAATTTATGTATTTTAATTTTTTTGCATAGTGTGGGTTAATTAATATCAATGTTATTTCACAGGTTAGAGAGAGAAGTTATACCACAACTCAAATTGATGAAGTGGGGGTGGAGTGGGCTGAATGCGTCAATAGTTTGATGTAGTTGAGTAGCAACACTTGAGCATCTATTAAGGTTTATTTGGTTATTTTGACCTGAGGTAAACGGTGATATTTTTGAACATATATGTTTAGATTATCTTATAACTTTGGTATTTTTAGAACACATTATGTTTTGGAACAGACATTGATCTGTAATTTTGTACTTTGGAACAATTTATGTTGGAATAGATGTAATTTATGGAAAGAAAATTTGAAATTTTTGTATGATTTTCTATAATGCTATACATAAAATCTGAGTATTTTGAAGTTTTTTATTTATCTATATGTGAATAGACAACAGGTTATAAAAAACAGACATAAATCGTTGTGCAATTTCATTGTAAAAATATAACAGACAACATATATTTCTCTGTTGTAAAACGTCGTTGTCAAAATTATAATAAACAACAGATAATAACCGTTGTCTATCAACTTGACAACCGATGTCTCTTTGTATAGTAGACAACATACATAATCTGTTGTGGAACGTCGTTGTCAAAATTGTGATAGACAACTTATAGTATCCATTGTCTATCAACTGGCAACCGTTGTCTTTTCATGTAACAGACAACATACATAATCTGTTGTCAAAGATGTATGCTTCTTTAACTACATCTTAATAGACAACATGTGTTTTAACAAATAGACAACGAATATTATCTGTTGTTTATTGACGAATTTGTAGTAGTGCATATCCCTTGAAGAACCTCATGTATGAGAGGATAACTATTAGGTAATCTAAAATGGCCCCTTACTATCTACAACTAACAAAAAGAAAACAAATTACATCAATAAAAAATAGGCTATTAATGTACAAAAATAACCCCAACTAAAAGGTATAATTTCTAAAATTTTATTTAAATGTCTAAATTACCAAACCCATTTCACAAGACAAAAGAGCTTCTGCCCCTTCATTTCTTTTTCACCATTGTTAGCTGTCATTTCTTCGTTAAAAAAAGTACAGAGCTTCATTGTTTACTTAATTAAAAAGCTACAAAGCTTCTCATTGGAGATTAATTTACATGGCTCCTTCACATTAATTTTTTTTTTTTGCACATATACAAAAAAAATATTGCTGCAATTTTTTTGAATATGCAAATTTTTTATTTATTTTTATACAAATTTGTTCTATATTCATTAGAACAAAATATTGCACATGTTGAGCATACGAAAAAAAAAATTAAACACCATCAAAAATTATGCACGCAATTTTTCGTATGTGAAATTGTTTTTATTTATTTTTGTGCAAACTTATTTTATTCAAAAGAACATAATATTGCACATGTTGAACATACGAAAAAAATATTGAACATTACTCCTAAAAAAATTGCACATGACATTGATTTCTTGGGGAGAAATTCTACACTTTTTACCCTTCAATTTTTTTTTATATTGTTCCAGTTTAATATAACAAAACAATTGAAATACAAAACCACTCATTCGATAATGTGAAAAATCATTTCCATCAACCTATATATATATATATATATATATATATATATATATATATATTTATTTATATATGGGGGGATTTAAAAATGATGTTGATGCAATCAATATCCAGGCTATCCAATAAATAAAATCAATTTTTTGAGAAGTGATTTACAGTTTGTGCAGTGACTTTTAAAATAGACAAATAGAATTTTAGAGAGAAATGTGATTATTTAAAAATGAGAGAGAGAGAGAGAATATATGTTTTTTTTTTGGGCTCAAAGAGAAATTACAAAGAGTTATGTTCCTAGGCTAACGACAATATATGTCGTGGGATGTCTACTCCAACCCAAGCTTGAGGGTGGATAGATTTCGTCGCCATTTGTGCAAGCTTATGAGCTTCCGTGTTGAACTTTCTAGGGCAAAAGCGAATTCTCGTCACTAGGGAATTTCGGATCTGATTTATGGCCCTTAAAATGAGGCTTTCTTCATATCCTTTAAAAGGATTGTCGGAGGTTAGGACATTAATAGCCTCTTTAGAATCTGATAGGATCATGATAGGGTCTTGAGAGATAGACTTCCAGTAATTTAACCCGTCAATGATGGCGATAATTTCAGCCGCAAGTACTGATCCCGGGGGGTTGATTTTATGAATTCCAGCTGCCCGAGGTTTTCCTTCCTTCTCATACATGTAGAAGCCCACCGCGTAGGACAAATTTGCTTCTTTGTAGGCTGCGTCGACTTTCATGATACAGCCGTCGTGTGTGGTCATAAAAAGGTCGGGCTCCGTGATACCAGGTGAGAGGTCCTTCTCGATTGAAAGTTTTGTCATTTCATAGTGGAATTGTTCTAAAAGGGTGTCGGTCCAGTGTGCCAGGATCTTTTTTCCATCACGAGGTCCTTGTTTCGAGTGTGTTTTCTCGCATCTTTCCTTCCAGATCCCCCACATCTTCATTGCTACTAATTCGAGCTCGTGTTCTTCCAGGGAAAGGATTAAATGAATGGTCAAACTTTCTGATGATATTCCTTTTGCTCTCTTGATGATGGGCCACCAACTCGTTTTGTTCCACGCTTCTTTCACTCCCTGATAAAAGAAAAGCACATGATTAGTGTCAGCTTTATGATGTCCGCATATAACGCACCTGGGCTGACAAGGGATGTGGTGGGCAGCTATGTTAGCTTCAGCTGCGATTGCATTCTGGGCCACTTTCCATCGAAAGATCTTGACTTTGGAGGGATATGAAGATTCCATATTCTGGTCCAAGACCAGGGAGTTTTACTAGTCGAAGTCATGTACTCATTCCCATTATCCTGGATTGCTGATTGAGCTCTCCAATAGGTGGATTTGACTGTATAAAGGCCCTTTTTGGAGTATCGCCAAAATCGTGCATCGAAATTGCTTAAGTGATCAATCGGTGTCTTCATGATTGTTTTTCAGCCTCATACTTCAAAAACTGGGTGTTGAGTTTAATAACATCCCACTGATTTGAATCCATGATAAGGCTATGGACCTTAGTGTTGTTGTCATTGTTGGTATTGGAGGTAATTTTTCCTGACATCAGGCTTGGGACCCACTGGCCGTTTCTCACATGAACCTTTGTTCCATTGTGGATCTTCCAGAAGAGTCCCTCTGAGATTATTGGTTTGCTCCACATTATCGAGCGCCAAATATACGAGGGGTTAGAACCCAGAGTGGCCTCCAAGATATCCGAGTGTTTGAAATATCTAGCTTTAAGCACTTTCGCTACTAGGGAGTCTGGATAGAGAATGATTCTCCATATTTGTTTTGCCAGAAGAGCTTTATTGAATGTAACCAGATCTCTAAACCCCATTCCTCCCTCACTTTTGGGCTTGGTAAGGAGTTTCCAATCCTTCCAGTGAGTCTTCTTAATATCCGAATCTCCTCCCTACCAGAATCTAATACACATTGACTCGATCTCCCCGCAAAGAGTGCTGGGGATCCTAAAGCAGACATAACATAGGTGGGGATGGCTTGTATGATAGATTTGATAAGGATTTCACGTCCGCCCTCCGTGAAAAATTTATTCTTCCAACAACTCAATTTTTTGGAGACTTTATCCCTTATGTAACCGAACTGGAGGTGCTTGCTTTGGGTCGAAAAGATGGGTAGGCCCAAATATAAGTCATGGCCTTGGCAGGTCCGAATTTGGAGACTAGTTTTGACAAAGTCGACATTCGTCTGAGGAGTATTCTTGCTGAAAGTGATGGCCGATTTGTCAAAATTGATCAATTGACCCGAGGTTTTTTCATAAAGTTTCATGCATTTTTTGATATTAAGGACATCTTCTTTGCCGGTTTTAAAGAAGATGAGGCTATCATCTGTGAAAAAGAGGTGGGTGATCATGGGGCTTCCCCTTTCAATCTTTATACATGTGATCTTTCCATTGGAAGCTTGGGCGTTGATTATTGAAGATAGTCCTTGAGCTACTATCACAAATAAGTAGGGAGAGAGAGGATCCCCCTGATGGAGCCCCCTGGATGGGATTACCTTTCCAGTAATAATATTGATGACCTTGAAGGCATAACTGGGAGTGGTCACGCATTCCATAATCAGATTGACCCGTTTGAGGTTAAAACCCATACGAAGCAGGACTTTCTCCAGATAGGTCCATTCCACCCTATCATATGCCTTACTCATATCCAATTTAAGGGACGCGTAGCCCTATTTACTTTTGTTGTTTCTAGGCCAATGCATGCACTCATACCCTAGGACAATGTTATCCGAAATCAGCCGCCCTGGTATAAAGGCACTTTGGTTGGGGTCGATCAGAGTCCCCAGAACCGTTCGAAAGCGGTTCGTGATTGCTCTGGCGACTATTTTATAGGAAACATTGCAAAGGTTGATAGGCCGGAAGTCCCTAAGAGTTCCAGGGTCTTTGATTTTAGGAATTAAGGTAACATTGGTGGGGTTGTGACCTTTTAAACTCTTTAGACCATTTAGTATTTATAGGCTTTCCTTCGTTACATCCTCACCCACAGTCGTCCAGGAGTTTTGAAAAAAGAGGGCCGTAAAGCCATCGGGGCCTGGAGCTTTGGTGGGGTTCAATTCGGACAAAGCTTTTCTAACTTCCTCTCCAGTGAAGGGTTTGGAAAGGAAGTCGTTCATTTCCTCTATAACCGACGGTTGGATGTACATAGTAATTTCCTCAATATTATCCGATGCGGGTTTCTGTGAATTAAAGAGTGACTGGTAGTACTCCTCAATTGTTCTCTCGACATCCTTCTGTTCCGTAAGGGGGATTCCCACGTCATTAAAAAACATCTTAATGGAGTTCTTCTTTTTTCGATCTGAGGCCGTTTTATGAAAGAAAGAGGTGTTCCTGTCTCCTGAGTTGAGCCAGGTGACTCTAGATCGTTGCTTCCAATGAGTTTCCTCTTGGCACATCAATTTCTCCAATCTACATTGAATGGATCGAATATTTTGAAGATCAAATTTGGATTCCTCAGCGTTGACGTGTTTATTGAGGATAGCTCTGGTGGCTTTTATTTACCTACCCAGGCTACCTAAGGAGACTCTTGACCATCGATTAAAAGAGTTGGGCATATCCTTAAGCCTATTCTCTAAGCCATTTATATGATTCGAGTTTTTCCAGGTGTTTGACACCATTTCCTTGTATTCTTCTTCATAGATCCATTTGTGTTCGAATTTAAAGCTCGAAGGCGTGGGGAAAGCCATTTGATAAGGATCGGTCGGTGATCCGACCCATAATAATCGAGGTTCACGGACTTGGCGTCCGAAAAGGAAGAAAGCCACGCGTTGTTGGCCGCATAACGGTCCAGCCGGGCCATAATATTGCATTCCCCCGATCTCATATTGTTCCATGTGTATTTTGGGCCGGAGGTTTACATGTCATGAAGATCGTATTGTTGTAAGCTCATATGAAAAGCATTCATGGCGTTGAAAGATCTTTTATTGCCTCCTAATTTTTCATTATCAAAGAGAATCTCGTTGAAATCCCCACCCACCAACCAACTATCCATAGTATTGTGGTGAGTTTTAGAGATTTTATCAAGTAATTCCCAAGACAGATATCTCAGATTAGCATTGGGGTTACCATAAAACCCGGTGAAATACCACCTAGTGTGCTCGAAAGTAATAGAACAATCAATATGACCATGCGAATAGGACAAAACAGAAACATCCAGATTTTCATTCCAAAACATAGAAAGACCGCCACTCTTGCCAATAGGTTCAATACAAAAACTACCATAAAACTTGATACTAGAACAAAACTTAAAAACAACCGATTTAGTCAATTTATCTTCAGAACTAAAAACCAAATCGGGGGATTTGTCAAGGATAAGTTGCTTGAAGTTTTTGAACGCTCGTTGTCCCCCGAGGCCGCGAGCGTTCCAGCGAATGAGACTCATGTCTGTTGGTGGGGTTAAGTCGAGTCAACCTCCGCCATATCGTCATTGGTGATCTGAGCAGGAATAAGGCCCGTTGTTTCTTCGAGCTTTTGCTTCTTGGTACGGGACTGGGAAAGTTCTTGTTTGATCGTTCTCTTGGAGCCAAGCTTTGGGTTCTGGACTGTTTTGTTAGGGTTGTTGGATTGAGCGGGAAGCTTCATCTTGCCCTTTCCTTTCTTTGCCTTCTCCGGGGGGTCAGCCTTACTGATCGGGGGGGATTCAAAAGTAAACAGTGCTTCATTAAAACCTGCAAACATAGCCAAAAGTTCGTTAGTAGGCATAAGTTCAGCTTCAGCCGCTGAGAGGGAGAGAGCTCGATTCGTGTCGTTTGGACGGTCGAGAGAGTTGGTAGCCGGAAGGTACAGAGTTGGCATCGCGGAACCGTTAAGATTGAATTCAGGTTGTTCTATATCTGAGGCCAATTCCATGGCCATCGGCTTGGTCCAGCGTGGGGTGGAGGTTCTGGTGTCCTTTCTTTCTTGGCGGCTACCGATTATCTTGTGCGGTTTGTGTTTTGGGAGAAGTCTTTTCCAGTCAGGAGCACCCGAGGTAGGAGTGAGAGTCGAGGATTTCTTCTTTACTGAACCTTCGTCTTTTGGTGCCGAGTGCAGAACGGGGGCAGTTTGGCCCTTCACTTTGACGACAGACCACTCTGGGATTGAAACAGGGGAATTGGTTCGGTTCGATAGGGTCGGAGTATTAAGGGAGTGGCTGAGTTGGAGCGTCGGTTTCCTAACATTCAATTTCTCAAGCTCGGTAATGATGGTTTCGAGAGATACCGAGTGTTGACCATTTGCCCTCATCCACGGTCCAAAGTGATTTTTACCATCTGGCAATATGAAATCACAATCCTTTTCATGGTGGTTTAGCCTTCCACAATAGTAGCAAAAATCCGACAATTTCTCATATCGGAATATGACTCGGCACATGGATTCCTCAATATTGATCATCCCCCATCAGTGGAGAGGTTTCCGGGTATCGACCATGGTGCAGACCCGAACACATTCGCCTAGCGCCACTCCATCATAGTCGCTTTTAATGTCCAGGATTTCACCCAAAAGGCTTGTGAGGTCGCCCGTCGCGCCTCTCGTCATGGCTCTAATCTGGAGTCCATGCACTTGTATCCAGAATGGGACCGCCGTGAGCACTATATCGGAGGGGCGCTCATCTTTTTTCATCATTGTGAGAAGCAAAACCGATCCCCTGAAGTTCCAGGGTTGACGATTATAGACCTTGTCACATTCACTTCTATCGGCAAATTTAAAGATATATAGACCGCCACCAAGAGGTTTTATATCGAGCGGGAGTTTCAGGTCCCATATCTTTGGGAGACTCATCTGGAGATCGTGGACCCCCACAAACTTCTTCATGGCAAGTTTGCCCACCAGAGCATTGATCAGAATAGCTAGGTTTTCAGGCTTAATGACGATGGGTGTTTTTTCTTTGTCGAATATGGTGAGTTTATCCCACATGGCAATGATATCGACATCCATAGTGGTGGAACCTGTGAAGACGAAGAAAGAAAATCTGATTTTTGTAGTGTAACTGGGAGTATTAATGGAGGCGCCAAAGATTGATAGGTGGGATTTAATGTGAAGACAAGGAATGTTTGTTGTGTGGTGTTGGAAATTAACGCAGCCAGATATATAGTGCCTGGGGTAATCAATGGCGTCGCCCTGGAAGGATAATCGTCGTCCCAGGGAGTTGCGAATCATCTCGGACTTACCGCAAAGGAGAAACACGCTGGGCGGCTCTAGGTTCCTTAAATAAACCACGTAATGATTTCAACTGATTTGATTGGTTTATTGGGTTGGCTATCCAATCCGGCCAAATTGGTAGGATGGAGGGAGAATCGGAAAATTTGATCTCAAGCAAATCGACTAATGATGCCGAATCAAATGGGCGATTTGCTGAGCGGAGGAAATATTCAGAGAACTGAGGAAGAGAGAGAATTTTCAAGTCTGAGTCCATTTAAAGATAGTTAGTCTCTATCTTCAATTCTCAATTAGAGTGAATATATGTTAAGTGTGAGGGGGAGGGAGGGAGGGAGAGAGAGAGGGGGAGAGGGAGAGGGATGGGGGAGAGGGAGAGAGAAGGAGAGAGAGGGAGATAATTTTTCTTTTTTAAGTTAAAAGTTGAGTTTTTAATAAGGTTAAAATGAGTTTATTGAGAAAAAATTTTGTATCTAATAGGAATACAAAATAAAAGTAGTATCTAATAGTAATAGACACTTAAAAATTGTATATATTAGTAGCTTTTTTTTTTTGAGGTCGGGAGGATGGACGAGGTAATTTTAATTTTTTAAAATTTTTAAAAAATTAGTTAGAGTTGTTGGTACTTTTTCTTTTCTTTTTTTTTTTGACTTTGTAAGATGTAGTAAACTATTAAAACTGTTTTTTTTAGAAAACTGAACTTTCAGATAACTTGTAATTAGCTCTAAACATATTTTTTTTAAACAATGAACAAGACTAATTGCAAGAATGGCAAATGTTGTGAAGGTCATCCATAAAATTCGGAGGCTCAACTCAACAATGAGGACTCTCAAAAGATCGAGAAATTCTATCTAGAGAATGTGCCAAAGAATTAACATTACGACTAACCCATGCAACGGAGAAAGTGGAATTCTCCCTAAACAACTTCCTTCTGCCTTAAATATAATCATTGATCTCATTTGCACTAGAAGTCTTGAGCGCATCATGAACTGTTTTTGCATCTGTCTCCATAATCACATTGTGAAGCCACATTTGTGCAGTCCATTTCAAGGCTTCATCAACTCCCCAAGCCTCCCCCTCGTCGACTCGGAGCAGGCCATTCATCGTGAGAGTTCGGAACACCAAATTACAACCATCTTCATCCCGTAAGACCATTCCAATCCCCGTCTCCATAATGCTTTCGAAAAAACCTTCATCCACATTAATCTTCATATAACCCCTAGGTGGAGCTTGCCAGCGCTTGCATTGCACACTGAATACATATCTCGAATTGGTGCTCGTACGACACGCCACTCCGAATGGAATGTTAGTGCATTGAAAACTATAGCAGCATGCCCAGATGTCTTCCCCTCCCACACAACCTAATTTTGATATCTCCATATCACCCACATAATCATCATTACATGCACTACTTCATTCTGGGCGAATGTAGTAAGGATTTTTAGAAACAGGCTCGTGTGATCATCTACCTCAAAACATAGCCTGTCAATTTTCTCTCATAGTCCCACCTCGTCCCAACAGCCTTTGGCCATCTTACAATCAGCAGAACAATGCCAAATATATTCACGCAAACTAGACCCCAAAGAGACCGGGCAGTAGCGGTTCAAACCTGGATACCAGCGCCTAATCTTATCCTTCACCTCTAGCCATCCTTTACATAATCACAAAAAAAAAATCCTTTACCCGTGGGGGAACTTTGTGTAATGCCCGTGTTTTTAGTACTATAATTTGGTCAATATATCTCATGCATTATGTGCATTTTATATTATTCGCGTGCTAATATTATTTAAGAGATATTTTAATTTTGCATTATTTATATGCGTTTAAATTGATTTCAAATATTTAATTATTTATTACGCTCATACGTGATTAATTGTGAAAATATTCTAGTATAATTTATTAGGAGTAGTCATATTTGGGGCCTTAAAGAAAATTGCTTGATTGTTGTATAAATACTTTTATTTAGATAATTTTAGTAATTATACTAAGAAAATAAATAAATAATTAAATGAAAAGTTGGGGCTGGGCAAGCAAACTTAGGTAGATTGTATAACCTCACATATGTACCTATATATATATTATGTTCAGCCATATTAGTAAGTGATAAATGATTATATAAATAATATTGTAAGAATATTAGATATGTACAAGAAAAAAAAAGGTGAGGAAGTAAGGCGGTTTGGGAGAGGAATAAATAGCATATTGTGTTTCACTTCCTCCAAGGTATTCAGGAAATAAATAAATAAATGAGAGAAAGAAGAAAAGATAGACAAGGATGAGAAGTAGTGGGATTCAATTAACTAATTCTAGCAAATTAATTAGCATGTTTCAAATATGAAAGGTAGCTGGTTCGATGTTGTAGATCTTTCTAGACTTGATGTTGGATGCGCTAAGACGACTTTAAGGGTTTGAATTTTTTTTCACTTTTAGGTAAGTAAAAATTCATTTGAAACTACAATGTATAAACATATTATTTATGTGATTTATTTATATTGAAATGATAACTGTTGATATTACATGAATTACGAGAACGTTTGGTATTTGGTGATTGATATGGAATATACTTGTAAATTCAGTGATTAATGTGAAATGAGAATGTGAGCCTAGTTATGGATGTGGAAAATTGATGATAATTGTGAATATTATATGAGTTCAATCAAATGTGAATTTTGTGTGATTTTATGCATTCCATTGCATTCAGTGTATCCTGTATTGAGCTTAGTGCTCCTGTATTGAGCTTAGTGCTCCGCTTATTGAACTTAGTACTCCGATTATTAAGCTTAGTGCTCCTATTATTGAGCTTAGTGCTTATGTACTGAGCTTAGTGCTCTTGTATCGAGCTCAATGCTCCAGTTATTAAGCTCGCTGCTCCTGTATTGAGTTGAGTGCTCATGTGGTGCATAGTATTGAGTCAGGAAACCTAATGAGTGTTTCATAAATAAATTGGTGATTTCAAATGAGAGTACATGTGGAGGTTTTCTAAGGAATCACATTATCATGCATAGTTTCTACTTACTGAGATATATCTCACATAGTTTATGCATTGTACGTAATCCTGAGATGCTGTGACATGGCAGTCTTACTGGATAAGTTGTGGAGCTCCTGCATGTTTTGAGTGGCTGTGTACATAGATGACGACCTGTTGGACATGCCGTGGCTTATTTTGGTTCCGTTGTTATATTCTATCGCTTTTGGGATATTTGTTATCTAATGTCATGATATTAGGTCATGTATGTAATAACGTGTGTTGACTTGAAGTTTGATTGTGAATTGTTTGGATGTTGGCTTGGAGTTTGATTGTGAATCATTATTGTGTTGACTTGTTTGATTTTGGATGGTTCGTTTATTGGTATCTATATATATATATATATATATATATATATATATATATATATATATATGTGTGTGTGTGTGTGTGTGTGTGTGTTTTGATGTCATAACGTTCCGAAAAAATAATAATAACAGGATTACATGTTGAATTATATTTATATTCATATTAAGTGGGGAGTTTGAAATGAATCATTATTGTGACACTTTTTGATCCTCCATGGTGGCTTCCAAAAAGACTCTGTATATATATATTTATCATATAACTATTTTCATAGCAAGATGATATGCAGATTTCACTGTATAAATTCCTCTTGGTGAGACATGGCAAATCAATTATCTCTATCAATGTTGGGAGGTGGAGTTGTCTTTAGGATGCAAACTCGGTCGTCCTCACAAAACCCCTCGTTGATGAGGATTGTGTCCCACTGCCTTGTCCCCGGGATATAGAAATCGCAGGTCAACATATCCTCAAAAGTAGGCACTGGCGGAATGAGTATTCTAAAGTTTTAATCATCGTCCACCAATGCGTCGCCCCATAATTTGACCGAACTTCCCTCCCACATTTTCCAACGGGTCCTCGTCTAATAAGATCCATTGCTGTGTAAATTTCCTTCCAAGGATAGCTGGGGTTATTACCCAGAGAAGCATTAAGGAAGTCACTGTCCGGAAAATATTTCGGCTTTAAAATACGACTTATGGGAGAATCAGGTTACTTCAATAGTCTCCACCCCAGTTTACCAACCATGGAAATATTGATTAATGGAGGTTTTGAAAACCCATAGCTCCGTCAAGTTAGTGTTGGGTAAGTCGGGGTGCCCGGATATATTCGAGGTGATTATTTAAATACATATTTAAATTCAACAGTTAATTACTAGCATGAATTACTCCTAAATTAATTCAACATAATAATAAACAACATGCGTACACCTAATTCACGTAAATCCTAAACATGCGGAACTAGGAGTTACGAAATTTCTAACCTTTTGAAGAATCAAACGGATGAATCAAACGGACGAATCAACCCAAGAGCCTTCCCAAATATATCCCCAAAGTCCACCTGTGTTATCCGGTGGGAAGATTTCAACGAACGATTTTAATGGAGAGAAAATAAAATATATTTTGCTACCACCTTTGTGGATTTCTAATATTTCCAACACATGGAATTGCACTTGGGAATGAAGAGCTCATCCCCTATAAATAGGGATGAGGGGGCGAAAATTTTGGCTTGGAAAATAAGGAAGAAAATCTTTTCTTGATCTCCAAGAAATCTTGAATATATCTCCTATATTCTTTTCTCCTCAATTAAATTTTTCATAAAAATCTCCTTCCCCTCTTCTTTCTCAATATTTTCGAAAATCAACAAGGATAAGGAGTCAAGATTTGACTTCTTGAATTTATGGGATAATTATGTATTCCTACAATAATTATCTCTTTCCATAAAATATCTACAAGAAAATCAAGATAATCTTTTCTTCCTTATTTCTACATATTTTTCGAAAATTAGGACATGGAAATATAGCAAGAATATTTTCTTCCCTCTCTCATTAATTGGACTTTATTTTGGGCTATTTGGGGGGCCTTTAAGAGAGTTAAGATTGGACCTCCAATGGACTATGAAGCTATAATATTTTGGGCCAAATATTATTCAAGTCTATTAATATTAATTTACTCCACTATAAAGTTAATATTGAACTATCCATCATAACCCATATTATGATTTCACATGTAACATGGCTCCCGGTCATTATTTCCCGCGTTTAAGATTATTTTAGTCCATTAATTAATTAAGCCACTGAACAAGCTTTATATTAATTAATATCTTTGTCCTTGGAGTAAAGACAGCTCAACGTTATTATCCATGGCGGAAATAAATTTTCACTTGCAAGATTTGACATGATAAAGGATATGAGCCCACCAAGGGGAAAAATCAAGCAAGACGTACTTGCACGCGATTCTCCGTATTAAATGTCAGTAATCGTCATGTAATTAATAATATTGCCCAAGATATAAGGTATCGAATCGCATTGACTCTCTTCCCATCATAAGTCAAAGCAATAGTTATTAATTTCACACGATCCTATTTAAGGGACGGAGATTAAGAAACAACGCACCACTGAGGTCTAATTCTTGTATATTCAGTACCGAAGAATTTGTCCTCCTGTAGGTCCTCATTCAGCGCACCTAAATGCGCTAGTGTGATCCCTTGGTCAAGACAGGCCAATCTGAGTCTCACACTTCAACCGTTCATGATGGTTCGTTCATTTCTATCTGAGTTGTGAATTTGTACTTAATTACGAGGGCTGTTAATTTGATCTTCAATGATCGGGTATCACCAAATTAACTACAACGTAATACGCACTGTATTATTGAACGGGTTTGCAATAAACATATATAACATTCATTCATATTTAATGCAACAATGATTAAATATTTATTTCATCAAATAAATAAGAAACTTCAGTTTAGTTATACAAAGTAAAAGCATACTTTTCAATATAACCCCAACAGTTAGTGCTCAAACAAAAAATCCCATTTATCCAACTTGACACATTTCTTCGGATCCGACCCATACCCTCTATAAGGAATTCATCATCCGGTGCAGTTCATCCAATAGAGTGGGTGGCAATAGATATATGCTCATGCAATAGGTCGGGATGGCTCTGTGCAACAACCTTAATCAGTACTTCCTTTTCGATTTTGGAGAGTTTCTTACTCCCCCATGCCAATGTTAAATTTTCAACCACAACCTATCACGAATATAAAGAAAAATTTCTTTCTTGATACGACCCACTAACGATGGGAGACCCAAGCACCTCCCAGTATTGAGAGGATGAGAAACACGAAGAATGTTATTATCCTCCCTCAACTCCACCCGAACATTTATCTATAAGAGATCCCTGATTTCATATTATTAAAGGCTTGACCCGAAGTTTGTTCATAGGGGTTAAGAGTATTTTTCAAAACATCACATTCTTCTAGGTTTCTCAACAGAAAAGGAAGCTATCATCTGCGGAAAATAAATGAGAGACGAACGGGGATCTATAGCTTACAAGAACGCCATGTAACTGCCCTGTTCTATTCGGCTGATTAAGCAAACTTGACAACCCCTCTATGTAAAGAATAAAAAGATAAGGGGAAAGAGAGTCTCCCTGCCTTAACCCTCGACTAGGAATGACCGGACCGACAATATTATCATTCACCACGAATGAATAGTGGACAGTATTGACAAACATTTGCATCAAACTAACCCACTTTTTCGTTAAAACCCATCTTGCAAAGTATATTATCTAGAAATCGCCAATCAACCTAATCTTAAGCTTTACTGATATCAATCTTTAGCGACATATCACCTATCTTCCCTTTCTTCTTTCGACGCATTGAAGGAATCATCTCAAAATCAATAAGGACATTGTCCTAGATGAGCCTCTCAGAAGTAAAGATTGATTGTGATTCGTCCACCAACTTCAGCAATACCTTCTTGTTGCGAGTCATTTTTTTTATGAGAATTCTATGTGGCTAATTTTAGAACAACTCACAAACAAAATAAGTACGTGTACGATATTACGGTAAATAACAAGAAATTGTTGACCCAGTTCATCAATAAATGACTACTCTGGGGGCATTCCAAGCAAGGGATGTCATATTGCGAGGTTTACATATACTGTACACAATACTTCTTGTGGGGTAAACTTCTACGAAAAATGGTGATTTAGGAGATATATGCGAGTACTTGGGAATTTTTTCTGAACCCTCTTACTGCTCTTTTTTCTTCTATTTATAGTACTTTGGTAAGCATGAGCTGGCTTGGCAAGCATGAGCTGGAGACTTCGTGTCTTGCAAGAACTCATGTGATGCTGCCACGTTTTCAACTTCGTCTTCCTGGTTGACCCTTGGATTCACTTGCTTATAAGACATTCTTTTTGTCGTCCAGATGGTTCAGTTAGTGACTTGGCTTTTATATCATATGCCCTTTGTATCAACTTTTGCTCGATCGATTGCTATGCTCGCCCCTTTGACCATATTGATTTTGTACCGGAACACTGCCCTTAACGAGCATATAAGGATGACTTTAATGCTTGTCAAATTTGGCGAGCAGACTTGTATGGTTGTCAAGGCGAGTATACTTGTAGCGAGCATACTAGTAGCGAGCATACTTGTAGTAAGCGTACTTGTAGCGAGCATACTTTATAGCTTTATGCGTACTTAGCACACTAAAGCGAAAGCGTCTTGTATGAAGACACACTTGAAATATTATTTGGGCGAACACCTCTCCATCGGACATGGTTATTTTAATAATTTATTGATACACGTGTCCCTCCGACGTGTACAAATTAATCGAGTAATTGTATCGATCACAACAAAACCCCCCAGCCGTGCCGCTTTGTATTCATCATGGGGGCCCGACTGTTGGATATATGAAGCCGCGCCAATTGTGAGTGTCGCTTCGTCTTCTGTGTCAGAACCCTCTTTTTTGAATTTTCAAATTTTTTTGCAGCATCTATAAATACATATTTTGCCGCCTCAGCCCTTCTTCCTTTTCTTCATACTTTCTTCTCTTTTTCTTAAGACTCCATCTCGTCTGAAATTTCCAAAAGCACATTTATTTCGGTGAAGGATTTTTTTTTCCAGGTAACCATTTCGTACCCTCTTTAATTCCAATTATGACTTCTCGTTCAAGTTCTACCGCTTCAATAGAGTCAAACCATCATAGTTCCTCTTCCTCCTCTTTCCGTCCAATCTCCCGTAGTGGTGCTAATGCGCCGGAGATGAACCCCTCGGGTTCAAGATCCCGCTGGCAAGTTCGACAACCATTTGCCATTCTTTCGTCGGATTCCAACGATGCCCTCAATGAACTAGACCGAGATTTAGCCCACACCATTTTTTAGATGATTCGGGTGAAGATTCTTTATCCCAAACCCACATTGGATCTAGGGTTGTATGTAGTTATGATGTAAATAGGGGTGACGATTATATGAGGGAGGAAACCCTGGTGATTGAGAATGTTAATGAGTCGAACAGAGGATTCGATGGCGAACAGAACATGGAGCTCGATATCCCTGTTGGTCTTCCTCATAGCCCAACATACACCGAATATAGTGCTCGCTATGATTTTGAATGGCCAGAACAACCTCACAGGACAAGGGTCGAAAATGAATATCCGGCGAGCAAAATTGCAAGCGTGATTGATGTAGATATGCTCGGTCAATTGTATTTGAACTACGAGACCCCAAAAGACGTGTTTTTCTGGGCGCCTGGTCCCGATGAAGCGAAAGGAACCAGCCTCCTCGAGGGTCGTGTTCTTTGTGAACTTAGATACCATGGAAGTGGGTCTTCGATTCCCACTTCATCCGGCTATTACTCGCTTGCTCGTAGAATGGAATATCACTATTACACAGCTAAAGTCGAATGGATGGCATATGATTATGAGTTTCCTAACTCTGTTCGGCAAAATAAAACCTGTGTACTATCCAACAGCAGCAGAACTCTCTCGATTAGTTCATTTATCTCGACCCAAAGGCGAACACGGATGGTTGTTCATGCAAGCGAATGCCAAATGTAAGGTCATCGAGGATGTGCCTAATAAGATTACGGATTGGAAAGAGAAGTTTTGGTTCGTCGGGGGTGATTGGAAAAGCCCTGCTTCTGGATGTGAACCAAATGCTCGCATAGATATCCCCACTAATTTTGGGATCTGTCGAAGTAAGTATTTTTATGGTTTTGCTCTTCACAATGAACTGATTTTAACTTATTTTCTCAATCTCAGGAATTCAAGCAGCAGCGGACAAAGAGACAAACGATGGTTATTTCAAAGATGATCTCAAATCGATCTTGAGCCATACTCGTAACGCCAAGAAAGACGTTGAATATTTCGACCAAAGGAAGAAGGAGGATTGAATCTGTTCTCACCATTTAGTTGCCGAATCCAAGATTTTTTTTTTTATATATGTTGCCCCTCGGTTTCTCATTTTTAATAAATTCTTCGCCTTGACAAATTTCCTGCGCCGATCAAAGATATCGGTGGTAAGGATTGTTTTTTATACTTGCAAATGTGTTGTGCCGGGCTTTGTTCCCGGTTTCTCTTTCTTTTTAATAAATTCTTATTGAAAAATCGACCCCTCTTCTTTGAAAGCGAATAACCCCTCGGGTCGGTCCAATCACACAAATTATCGAAATGGAGGTCGGTACATCTACTGAAAGATCTCTGCAAACCCCTCGAACCAAGAGACTTTTAAGTTCCCAAATTGTTCTTTGATTATATTTGAATTTTATAACATGGGACCTATATTTGAGTGTTTTTTGCTCTTCACGAGGTTGAGTATTTATTTGTTCCATATTTGATTTGATTTGGTCGCTTTATTATATTTGTTTGTTTTTATAACACGAGGTTGAACAGAGCATGTCCAGAGTTGAAAGACTATTATTGCTCTCCTAGACCCCCATCGGCCCTCCCAAGCATGTCATGGACCCCATCCGAGCATGGACTATCGAGCTCAAGAGGCCACCAAGGGTCCAACGACTTTGGAAACCATGCGACTTGGCCTAGTCGCCATGGCCAATCTTTGGTTCTCCTTGAAAAAGCCTCACGCCAAGTCCGCCCAACTTCATGCCAACTACTTAACTCTTATCACAAATTTCGAAGAGAAGGTGAATGAGCTGACCAGGACCCAAGATGAAATGAAGTTGGCTCAGAGACAAGTATCCTTAGCCCAAGCAGAGGCTCATAAAGCTCAGGAGGATGCTCGTATAGCTCGGGAAGATGCTCGCCAGGCCAGAGAGGAGCTATGTCTTACTCGGGAGGAGTTGCACCGTGTCGAAGAAGAGGTGGTCGGCATTAGGAAAGTTCGGGGACGAAATGAATGTTGAGCTCCGAAAACTTAGAATGAGCATCGAGATCGCAAAATGCGAAAAACTCTCGCTTCCCAACAACTCTCATTTCTTTGAAGAGACCAACACTCGTCTGGTCTTGAAAATTCAAAATCGCACACTGAGGAGTATGTTGATTCCATGTCTAATTTCTCCTATATATGCGCCTTTGCAAATACCATCCGTTCTGCTAGACAAACACTTACTGTTGACCAGATTACCCCACTCGTAACCCATCTCGAGAAGTACCTGATTGACAACCCCCGGATCGCAACCTTCCAATATTTGATTTAAGTGATTTGTGCGATTTCTCTAATCTTCCTGATGGGATCGAGATTGATGACCCTATTTTGGATGAGGAAGATGGTTCGGATGCAGATGTTGAAGGTACTGTCGACCAAGCTCACCGAGCCGAACATGGGTTTGATCAGGTGCAGGGCGAGCAAAGTGGTCCACTTGAAGATGAGCAGAATGTGCTATCCAAATGAAACGAGCGAGGCCGCGATGATCTTTGAAGTCGCTCCCCAAAGGAACCGAAAGCGACGCGAAGGCGGGACTTCTTTGGACACATCTCTTCCGCCCACCCCCAATAATGAATTTATTCCTTAGTTTTGCTTTGTTGAACAATTTCCTCTACACTACTGTGTAATTTTTATCTTGTTGAACTTGCTTGTTGAACAATTTTGTTGTTTCCATTGAATTTGCTTGTTGAACAATTTCCTCTGATTCGATCGTAGAGGATGAATTTTGCTGATGAACGGTTGATGTTTATTTTGTTTCCTAGTTTATGACGTCTTTTCTTCTGAATGAATTCGAACATGATATGTGTCTATGTTCCACCCTGACTTCTTTGGTTTTTTTATTGTCTTATTGAGGTGCAATCGGATTGATCGTCTTATTTAGTCATGACGGATGGGTTAACTTATGTGCAACCCCCTTTTCTTGTTTAAGTGATCGCCTTATGTTAGCCTCGATCACTATTCCGCGCTTCGATTAAGTCTTATTTAAGTTGGGACCCCGTACTCATCACTCGCTTTGTTACGGGTATCTAAGTACGAATTGTTTCGTCAGGTGAACATAAACTTCTGCTCGTTCATCTTTGTTCGGGTCGTCCGAACTTTTAGGTGCTGACCTCCTCGATGAAACTCTAACTAGAAAAACTTAACAAACAAAAATGAAATAAAAATGATTTTCAACACGTTGTTATTCTATTACAACCTTTACACTTGGGGTGAACTGTTTCTATTTCACATAACTATGGGTATCAGACTATCGTTTTGCTAAATTCAAAACGTCGTGTTGAAATAGACATGAGCTGACCTCATCTCGTCTGCGGAATTGATGTTGACAAGTATGAGGCGGATCAGCCTGTCTACTCTTCTTCAAGTAATATGCTCGAGCAACAAGAAGACGCTCGTCGTTTGCCCCTCTGGACAAAGCTGTGATTATGCGGGTGTCAGCGGACATGAAAGCATATGGTGAGAGCAAACTCGCCGCTAATAATGTGCGCTTGATGTCGGATGTCCTTGGTCGCACCATTTTATCCCTCCCTTAGATGCACGAGCATTAAGCGTCCCAGCGTCATTTAGGCGTCGAGAACGCCACGATCCCCCCCCTTCGAGGAGATTTTTGGGATCGCGTGGGGACTAGTGATTTACTATCGCATATCGCAAAGGAGCAACGTGGAGTGGCAACCATGACTCACGAGCATCTTGGGTCCGTAACAAGCACCAACTCGCGTTTCGAAAGTCAATACCCGTTTAGAAGAAAATACTTCTCCCGATTTGGATTGGATTTCCCAAATTGAAGGGAGAGTATTTTCCTTCAATAATCGCGACATCTGAGGTTTAAAGGCTCATCTTAGAGCGAAGCCAGACACATGATCGAAGTCGGCGAATGATAAATTTAATCGAAAGTTGAAAACTTCGCCAGAGGCATACCAAACCAACTATCTCCCGATAACTGAATTTTCTTCTACTATGTTTGCAGTATTTTTCCCTTTTCTCTGTTTTTCTTTCACCTTCTTTAGCTATCAATACGCCTATTTATACTACTATCCCAAACAAGTGCTGGCATATCTAGTTGGTGTTGGTCTTCTTGTTTTAAATCCTCTTTTTGACATTTGTCCTTGTCTTTGCCAGTTCTTATTCAAGGATTGACACGTACCTTTTTTTGGTTGTCACTACCTCTCAACTTGTTTTGACACGAATCTTCTAACTTTTTAATAGTGCTGGCCAGAATTTCTTCTAGAAGATTCTGAAATTGGTGTCGGACACGGTGTGTTCTTCCTTCATGTTTGTCCCGCTCGTCTTAGCCGAATGGCTGATTATGCTCGGGGTTTTTTTTACCCCAATAGCTAGCCAGTTGTGCTTGTCGTTACTGATAATATTTTTTCAGATTTGACGCATTCCATGAATAGGACAACGGAACTCCATTCAGGTCTTCCAAATCATATGCCCCGTTTAACAAACGTTATGTAACTCTGAATGGACCTTCCCATGCTCGGCTAAACACACCACTTGGTACCCCCGTTGCTCGTCTTAGAACCAGCTCGCCCATGTTGAACCTGCGTGTTCGGACTTTGGAGTTGTAGAACTTTTCTGATCTTTATTTATACATAGCATTCCTGAAATCGGCCTTCATCCTTCGTTCTTCCAACATATCTGCACTTAGGGCGAGCGCCTGGTCGTTGATGTGCTCTCCAAAGCTCATTGTCCGATGGCTCGGAATCTTTAATTACGCGGTATAACGAACTTCCGTGCCAAAGGCCGAAGGCAAACGGGGTTTCGCGATTGATGTTAAAAAAGTACGATATGCCCATAATATTTCTGGTAATTCTTCAGCCCATCCTCCCCCCTTGGAATTATCAAGTTTAGCCTTAAGGGTATGCTTGATAATTTTATTGACATCTTCAACTTGTCCGTTTGACTGGGGGTAATACGGAGTAGAGTAATGTTTTTTTATGCCCCAACGAGCACAATTCTGTCGGAATTCACTTCCATCGAACTGTCTGCCATTATCTGTTACCAATGATTGGGGAAGTCCAAAACGACAAATGATATTTTTCCAAACAAAATTCCACATTCTTTGTTCGGTGGCTTTAACAATGGCTTCAGCTTCCGCCCATTTAGTGTAGTAATCAACGGCAACCACGACATGTTTTACTCCCAATGTGCCAGTAGGAAACGGGCCAATCAAATCGATTCCTCATTTAACAAATGGCCACGGGCTGTAAACAGACACTAGTTCTTCGGGAGGGCTATGGATAAGTGGGGTGTATACCTGACACTTATGACATGCGCGGGCATACGCGAGTGAATCCTTTTTAAGAGACGGCCAATGGTAACCTTATCTGATAACTTTATATGCCCGGACAAGTCCACCTGTATGGTTTCCACATACCCCATCATGAATCTGTTCCAGAATCACATGACCCTCTTCAGGAGTAATACATTTCAACAATGGAAGAGAGAAACCTCTTTTGTATAAATGCCCGTCTAGGATAGTATATCGAGCAGCTTGTAATCTGAGGCGAGTAGCTTGTGCTTTATTTTCGGGGAGAAATCCTTTTTGTAAGTAGCTTAAAATTGGAGTCATCCAGGTTTCTTGCTCGCCTGTCACATGGGCGACCACAACTCTGGGAATTGATGGCGAACAAGTTGTGACGACCACAATGTCCGTCGTGTTCATCACTCTTTCTGCTGTTGCCAATCGTGCCAAGACATCAGCAAACGAATTATCCAATCGTGGTAATTGTTCTATGTAAACTTGTTCGAATTGTTCAAGCAGCTCCTTTGTTAGTTGCTGATATTGTGCCATCTGTTCGCCTCGGGCTTCGTACTCGCCTAATACCTGGTATACGATTATTTGAGAATCGCTATAAATCATCAGCCTCTGAATTCCCATTTTCATAGCCATGTGTAGTCCGGCAATCAAAGCTTCATACTCTACTTCATTATTTGTGGCTGGGAAATCAAAACAGATGGTTGTCGTGAAAATTTGTCGAGTTGGGCTGATGAGAACCACGCCTGCTCCGGCTCTTGAACTTGTTGATGAACCGTCTACATACATATTCCATGGTTGGTCGACACCTTTTGGGTATTTGCGGTTATGTCAATTCAACCATGAAATCAGCCATAGCCTGGCCCTTCATTGCTGTTCGTGGGGCGAACGTAATGCCAAATTGGCCTAACTCCACCGCCCATTTGAGTAATCTTCCCGCAGTGTCTAGCCGGTGGAGAACTTGTCGCAATGGGAATGTGGTTAATACCTCGACTGAGTGATCGAAAAAGTATGGTCGCAGTTTTTGGACACTCATAACGAGAGCATATGCGAGTTTTTCCAGTGGAGGGTACCGGAACTCGGCTTCTTTGAGTACCTGACTTACATAATAAATAGGCAAATGGGTTGCCCCCTCTGCCCGAACGAGCACAACGCTAATTGCTTGCTCTGACGCGACAAGATACAAATAAAGTTGTTCACCTGGAACGGGCTTAGATAACATTTGAGTATCTGCAAGGTATTGCTTTAATGACACAAACACATTTTGGCAATGTTCCGTCCACTGGAATTTCCCTTTCTTTAATGCGTCAAAGAAAGGTTTGCATTTGTCTCCAGTTCGTGATATAAACCGGCTTATAGAAGCCAAACGTCCAATTAATTTTTGAACTTCTTTCACACTTCTGGGGGCCTGCATGTCGAGCATAGCTTGAATCTTTGATGGATTCACTTCAATCCCCCGTTGACTGACCATATGTCCTATGAATTTTCCCGAATGAACCCCAAAACTGCATTTCTTCGGATTTAACTTCATGTTATACTTCCTGAGAATATCAAACGTCTGTGCCAGGTGGGTAATGTGATCTTCCTTGTGCTCGTTTTTTACCACAATGTCATCAATGTACACCTCAATTGTTCGACCTATGTGTTCGTTGAACATCTTGTTCACCAATCTTTAATACGTTTTGCTCCAGCATTCTTTAATCCGAATGGCATGTGTTGCCAACAATACATAATCTTTTCGCTGCAGAAAGTCGTATTCTTTTGATCGTCTAGATGCATGGGTATTTGGTGATACCCAGAAAATGCATCCATGAAGGTCATGAGCTCATTTCCTACTGCGTTGTCGTCGACCAAATAATCGATATGAGGCATCGGGAAATTGTCTTTCGGGCATACTTTGTTTTAGTCGGTGAAATCTATGCATAACCTCCAAGTTCCATTAGTTTTGCAGACGAGCACAGGGTTAGCAAGCCATCTTGGGCACTTTACTTCTCGAATCAATTTATTATCGAACAATTTCTTGATTTCACTATCCATAGCTGCATACTTCTCCGGGCTGAATTTTCTCCGCTTCTAGATTATTGGAATTTTTGTTGGGTCAAGGTTAAGAGAGTGACATGCATGTTTAGGATCAATGCCGACCATGTCCTCATGTGACCAAGCGAACACATCCAAATTTGCTTGGAGAAACGCGATCATTTCTGTTCTGAATGGTTCCGATAATTCTGAACCAATAAACACTTCTAATTCCGATCTTATCAAGTCGATATTAACAGACTCCAATTGTTCAACAGGAGTTGCTCGCCTCTTTTTTTGCTTCCATCGGGGATCTTCGATCGACCCCGGTGCTCGTTAACTACCTCCATAGGATCAAAACCTATACGAGGTTCTAAGTTTGGTAGCTCGTTTGGTGGATCAATGTTCATTAGATCTGGAACATGAGTTATCATTCCGGGTTCTGTGTTCGCCCGTGGAGATGTGCTCATCAGAGGGGGTATAAGCATCCTTGGCAACATATTCGCCTGTTGGCTTGATTCTCCGGCCTCCCCTGTTTGCTCCATCATGTTAACGATATTTTGCTTTTCTGGCGCGCATGACAACAAACAATCTCGAGCTTTTTTCTGGTCGCCTTTTACGCTACCCGTGCCTTCTTGGGTTGGAAACTTAACACAATAGTAATAAGTCGAACAGGCAACTTTGAATTCCTGAATAAACGGGAGACCTAAAAACCAGTTATAAGTAGATGGAGCATCGACGATTACAAAGTCTAGCATTCTAGTTCGTCGGATCTCCGGATTTAAAGTTGACTTTAACTCGACTCCTAACCTGATCAGACCATAGGGCCGGGTTATAGATTCCCCGAAACCCATGATGGTGTGATCACATGGTTCTATATAACTACTTAGGTCCCCAACTTGCTTCTCCATTTGGTGCAGAATGTTAACGAACAGGATGTTCGCATATGCTCCGGTGTCGACCAGGAGGCGATGCACCTTCAAACCGAGAAGACGAGCGCTGATGGTTAGAGAGTTATTGTGGGGGGTGATTATGCCGTCGAGATCATCTTCCGAGAACATGATTTGGTGAGAGGGTGGCGTGCTAGCTGATGTGCTCGCCACCTTCACCTGATGGATGCTTTGCATGGCACGCATTTCCATTTTCTTCCGCCTGTTCGATAACGTCGGTGCCTGATAGCATACACCCACCGGACCATAATCAGGACGAATCATGTTGATTTCTTGGCTCTCCCGACCTCTAATCATGGTAGGAGCCCCTCTTTTGGGTAATTCCAACCTCTTGCGGGATTCCACGGGATCACTGTCAGATGCTTCTTCGGCCTTACGCTTACCCCTACGATCACCTGATTTTTCCATTCGGGAATCTCTGTTCACCAGCTTTTTGAGGAACTGTGTAAGACGATTCTCCTCATATAACTTCCAAAGTTGACGAAGTAAATCGCGACATTCCTCGGTGTTATGTCCGATATACTCATGATAATTACAAAACTTGGAAGCATTAAGCCGATTTTTATCTCTTATGATTCTCCGTGGCTTATCCAACATATCCCGATCCTTAATTTGATTAAATATTGTTTCTGCTGAAACGCCTAGAAGACTTCGTAGTGCATGTGCTTCTGCTCCTTCTTCAAAAGGTTTAAAAGATCCTGGGGGTTTATACCCCCCCCATTGATTATTTTTTTACCAACAATTCTTTTTGTCGCTACTTCTTGGCCTAACCTGGATTGGGCGAGCAGATCCTGCATAACTATAATCTTGGTTGCTCGCTCTCGAAATTCAGCATATGTGTTCGGCCAATCCTGATGCATGGCTTTCCACATATCCGTATTCAGGGTCAGGCCTCCGACCACCGTGAGGATCTTGGCATCCTCTTCAATTGGAGCTCCATCGTACAAATATTTGTCAAATCTTTCAATGTATGCTCGATCTGACTCGCCCTTTAGCTGGGAGAAATGTGCCAACCTCTGTTTTGGTGCTGGGCGAGCACACATGGATGAGAAATGGGACAGGAATTTCTGTCCCAACTGGGCGAAAGACGTGATGGACGCAGCGAGCAGAGTAGAAAACCATCTGTGGGCGCGGTCGCCCAACGTCATGGGGAATGATCGGCACTGCGTTGCGTTGGTGGCGCCCATGGCGATCATAAAATCTGAATATTTGCTTAGGTGAACATGTGGGTCAGACTCAGCATCGAACATAGGGATTGGTGGTTGGATATTTGCCACTTTTTCTTGTACTTCGACTGCCATGATCGCCGGTGTTAGTGGCGAGCACGACATTATGCTCGCCCGCGGGAGTCCTCTCGTTGCGGCCAGGTCGGCGTGTAAACCCTCGATTGCCTTTTGCATTTCTGCAAATTTCATGGAATTAACAGACTTGGATCGGGGTTGTGTCCCATCATGTGGACCCGGGGGGTCATGCTCATGATGGGCGATTCCCTTTCCATGTTAGGGTCCTATTTACCCAATCGATGATGGATAGACAATTTAGTTCCAGCCCGATTTTTGTTGTTCTCTTTGTCTTTTCGGGATCGCGAGGCGATCATGAGGATCTGAAGGAGCTGGCATGTTCGTTGGTTGTTCCCTCCCGGGATCCTGTCGCCTATGATTGTTGATTCGGTCTTTAACAGAGAGCCTCAAACGTCCAAACGCCGATGGTCTAGACCCTTGAGGCTGCTCGTCGTCCGACATATCATCAGCCTTTTTGTTGGCCCGCTTTAAATGCACTTTCATCTTAACCTCGCGCTATCGGTGTATCGCGGCGTCGATCATCATCATCTTGAACTTTCAACTTAGCAACCTTTTCAACTTCTCTTTTTCATATTTTTTTTTTTTGTTGTCGGATCGATTTTTCCAGGATGGTTTTCAAGCGTTCGATTTTTGTGAGGGGCGTATGGGCTGGTTTTTTCCGACCTCTCCATCCGAAATTCCTAGATTGAGGCTTCGATTTTTTTTCGTTCGCGGATTGTATATGTTGTTTTTTCTACCCCTGAGAATTCTTGTCATGATGAGAATTCTATGTGGCTAATTTTAGAACAAATCACAAACAAAATAAGTACATGTACGATATTACGGTAAATAACAAGAAATTATTGACCCAATTCGTCAATAAATGACTACTCTAGGGGCATTCCAAGCCAGGGATGTCATATTGTGAGGTTTACATATACTGTACACAATACTTCTTGTGGGGTAAACTTCTACAAAAGATGGTGATTTGGGAGATATATGTGAGTACTTGGGAATTTTTTCTGAACCCTCTTACTGCTCTTTTTTCTTCTATTTATAGTACTTTGGTAAGCATGAGCTGGCTTGGCAAGCATGAGCTGGAGACTTCGTGTCTTGCAAGAACTCGTGTGATGCTGCCACGTTTTCAACTCCGTCTTCCTGGTTGACCCTTGGATTCACTTGCTTATAAGACATTCTTTTTGTCGTCCAGATGGTTCAGTTAGTTACTTGGCTTTTATGTCATATGCCCTTTGTATTAACTTTTGCTCGATCGATTGCTATGCTCGCCCCTTTGACCATATTGATTTTTGTCTTTAAACACCGCCTTAACGAGCATATAAGGATGACTTTAATGCTTGTCAGATTTGACGAGCAGACTTGTATGGTTGTCAAGGCGAGTATACTTGTAGCGAGCATACATGTAGCGAGCATACTTGTAGTAAGCGTACTTGTAGTAAGCGTACTTGTAGCGAGCATACTTGTAGCGAGCGTACTTGTAGCGAGCACACTAAAGCGAGCGTACTTGTAGCGAGCACACTAAAGCGAGCACACTTGAAATATTATCTGGGCGAACACCTCTCCATCGGACATGGTTATTTTAATAATTTATTGATACACGTGTCCCTCCGACGTGTACAAATTAATCGAGTAATTGTATCGATCACAACACTTCTTAAGTTGCAAAGAGAACTTTTTATAAAATCCCGGATTAAAACCATTAGGTCCGGGAGATTTATCCTTATGTATTTGAGAGACTTCCAACCGAAACTCTTCCAGATCGAAGTCACCTATCAACTCTGAGTTCTCCTCGTCGGTAATACTTTGATGAACCGAACTCATAATTGAATCAATATCATTTAGGGTATGTTCATTTCGGGCTTATAGTGGGCGTGAGAAATCCCAGACTTTGAATTCCTAAGATTTAAAAATCTTGATGAATAGTTAAGATGTATGTTAGTTATGAGATTTTATAGGGTAGGATGGTGGAAAAAATGATTGATCTTGATATTATTATATTATTTTGAGTGTATTGGGAGAATAAAAAAGTAGATAATTTGAGTGTATTGAGAGAATAAAAGGTAGAGTAGTAGTAGGTTAGGAGGTAGAGTATGATAATAGGATTTCAAAATCCTTATTTTATCAAAATAAATGGGGGTTTGAGATTGTAAAGTCTAAAGTCCGCCAGGATAATCGCGAAACGAACATACCCTTAGGCTCTCAGTTGTTGTAATCAGATGTTTTAAGTAACCATTATTAACTTGTTCGACATCAGATTTTGAGGTAACCCATTCATTATTGTTGTCATAAAGGCAGCAATTGTATTCACCTTCCGCCATGCCGAGGCTATTTGATGATATAATCGAGTGTTTAAATCTCCATCAATTAACCAGTGAGCCTTTGCATGTTGTTTCCACTGTAGTTCTTCTTGTAATAACAAAGTGACAAACTCTTTATGAGCCTCCAACAAACGTGCTTGTGAGACATCTTGTAATATTGTGATTTCTTTCACCAAATCTTGTTTTTTTCGAATCCAAGTTGTAGCAATATGTTTCCCCCAATCTGATAAAGTACTTGTTGTGGTCTCGAGACGTTGTAGGATACTAAAGTTTTTGAACCCGCTCCAACTCTTAGTCACAACCCTCTCAATATCCACTTCCGCATGCCATTTATTCTCGAACTTGAATCAAATTCAGCAAAGTGGAAGATGGGAATCGAGAGTGACAATTTGGATTTTCCATTGCCCAATCAAGTTGTTCTTCCAAAAAATTATTTGAACCTCTCCCCCAACTCCAAGTAAATTGGTGGCCAAAAAATTTAGTATCCGAGATATTACAATCCAAAATTGTTTCTTTAAATCCTCGATACATCAAATTTGTCCGAATGGATATTAAGTCGAGGTTAGTGAGTTATGTTTGTGTTAATTATAATCATTTTGTGGTTAGTAATATACTAATCTTTTACTTTTACTCGACTTATTTATCTTGGTCTCGATTACTGTGATTTTGTATTTTCTGTGGATTTTAGGTTGTTTTGGAGTCCACTTTAGGTCGAGAGAAATTGATGATTTGTTGCAAATTGTGTGTGGACCGAAACCACAGAAAGGTGCAAACAATGGGAAATCAATGTTAATTGCAGCAAAATATTTCAGCCAAGAAATCATGCACAAAATTTGTCCCTTTCATTACTAATGACTAAAGAATTGACCATGTGAGCTAAAATCGAGGAGGCCATGAATGAGAAGAATTTATTTTGCAAGATTGATGGACTCTTGAGCACTATATAAAGCACCATTTCTCTTGGAAAATAATGGAGACATCAGTTTTCAGACACCAGTTTTCATACTTCATTTATTTTAGATGTGGGGATTGAGATTTTCATACAGATGCTATGTTAATTTATATCTCTAGTTCAAGGAGGCGTAGAACTTTATTATGATTTTATTCTTGATAAAATAATAACGAATTTCTTAACTCTTTTCTTTGATTTCTTTGTTGTCTGATTTATGCTTTGCATGTTTAATTAATGGGATTATTGAGTTTGGCATCCAAATATTTATTTTAATTAAATCTAGCTAGATTACCAGTATAATCCGTAATTGTTATATTTGTGTAGTCAAAGTGGCAAATAGGAAAGAACACCCTAAAGATAATGAAGTCTAGATTTTATGATGCGAACGTTTCACTTTTCATAGTCTAGTTTGCTCTATTGTTTTGGTTAGTTAAGGTATCCAAAGAATTGAATCTCAAATACATGTTTTGGGGTTATTCATTAGAATAGGTTAATTAGAGGTCGTACTTTCTAATTAGTTAAATATAAAAAATAATTCAGACTAGTTTGGTTTACTGGTATAGGAACAAGATTTAAAGAAGAGTTGAGAATTCTGTGAATTTTGATTATGTATGAGAATTATTAAAGAGGAAGCAAATCCGAGAACCAAAATTTCTCTTTTTATTGTTTTCCTTGTTAATTATATTGTTTTCTAAACAACCATCCAACCTTCCCATGTTTTATTGCTTTCATAGCACGAATCATTCAATTTAATTTGTTACTCCTCTTGCGATCGACACTTATTTATCCTACTGCATAGTAGATTGTTTAAGGTAAATTTTTATATACTTTTGGGTGCTGACGACCGTACCAATAGCTCCTCCTCTTTTATCCTCGTCAGATAAGAAGATTATTGTAATCCCCCATGACAACCCAGGGCAAGTCAATAGAACCAGAAAGATGACGGAGAAGATCCTAAGAAATATGTCTTCTCGCTCCCTCGGGGTAACCATAAAAACTAGTAAATCTCCAATTATCAGTAACATCATGCACCAAGAAATCACTGTGTTTTTATGTGTAATTCATTATCTCAATCTTAGAAGCAGGTTTCCAAAGAACACATAAACCTCCACTCCGACCAATGCAAGTAACAGAAAAAACACAATCGTAACGCAAACAAACTCTTAGTTCTTCAATCTTATTATCAAACGACAAAGTTTCATAAAAAAAAATAACACCTGGCCTACGAACTCTAACTAGCTCTTTTAGAGACATAATCACAACTGGATGGTCAAGACCCCTGCAATTCCAGCTAAGGGCAATCATCACTTCCAATCGGCCCTTGGAATCGGCCCTCGGACTGGGGCTTACCGTTAAAAAATATTTTGTGTAGCTACTTCCTCCACCTCTCCTTCCTCCATTTCATCCTTGATCTACATTGGTAAATGGGTAAGGGCATGCATAAGGGAAGCACGTTTTTCGTTTCTTCATGTCCGGAGTATCTTCGTCATTCTCATTGTCAATATCAAATGAGTCATAAATAGGGTTAATGGTCAACGCTTTGGAATTAATTATGTCCCCACTACCGCTCCCATAATTAGTCACCTGATTGGCATCATGATTGACGCGGATCGTGGACGGTTTTTGGAAGACACCTTGTGCAATTGGTGCAATTAGATTCAATTTTAACTTGGATGAACTATGTACTCTAAACCCTAACCCTTAAACAATGAACCCTAAATCATATAAGAATTATTCGGGCCGGGTGAACCATGAACCATTCGGGCCGAGTGACCATGAACCACTGGTTCCGGGTTTGGTTCCGTGCTGAGAAAAAAAAAACCTAAAACTGAAATTAAAGTTAAAAGGAAATTGAAATTAGAAAAAAAAAAATCTAAAATTGAAAAAAAATTAGAAAAAAAACTCTTAATGGTCTAATTGCAACAAATTGTTTTGGTGCAAATGGTGCACATGATAGTTTGCCAATTCAATTATGCTAAGGTAGTAATTGTGATTGATTTTCTAAAATTCAATACCAAAAATTCGTTCCTTGTGCAATTGGTGCACACAAGTGTCACTCAATTTAATTAGGGTTATGCTAAATGGGGTGATTCACCCCGGGTGAACACCCTTTAGATGTGTAAATTTACCTTAATACCCTTAATAAAATATTTTATACCCGGCCCGATTGGTTCATGGTTCACCCGACCCGAATAGGTCATGATTTAGAGATCATTATTTAATGTGTAGGGTGTAGTTGGTTCGTTAAAATTGAAATTATCACGATTTCATTAAGAGTAGTTAAGTCATTTTACCCCTTTCACCCCTGGGTGATTCCTAATCACCCATTTAATTATGATAGGTTTGTAGACATTTATATTATAATAATTGAATTTAGAAAATCACCACTCACCCCTTTCTAATAATTCCCAATTATTTTATCCTATGTGGCTAAACAAAATTTTCCCCTGCTTCAAACACATTATTCAGATTGCTTCAAACACATTATTCAGATTGTAAATACATTTTAATTAATGTAATGTTTGTTAATTGTTCAGTTTGTATGCAAATTTATTCAGTTTTTATTGAATACACCTTCTCCCAGTTGTTCATATTTATTCAATTTTGTATATATATTTTATACTATTTCTATAAAAAATTTGTATATTCTTTGCATATTTACAATAATAAGACGGCTAAGATCAACGAGCTACATCATAATTAATTAATGACAAAAACTTATATGAGATGGGTACAAACCATTACAAATAATATCCTTCATTCACAAAATGTTAAAAGCGTCAATGCCTAAAGTATGCTCTGTCTCACTGTGAGACCGTCTCACGTAAGTATGCCTCTTAATTAAATATGTCATGAGCTTAATGGGCTGAATTCCCTCAAGCTCCAGCAACACCGAGGTTTCTTGTTGGGCTTTTTCTTCGATATTCGACCCGATCAATTCATGACCAATATATTTTTGTGTGTGACTCGTCTCAAGCTTCATCAAAATATTCTAAAAATGTCTGAAATTCAATAAAACGTATCATCATAGCCAACAAATAACATAAGTAATAAGTCGAACAATTACGAACAAAAGACATACTTCTTGTTGTAAAACAACCAAATAAAGCACACAAATTACACAATAATTCCAACTTATCACGCGACCTCGCCTTTGCCAAGCTCCCAGGGTCAATCCTTCATCTCGCTGGCGAGGATTAACACTTGTAATATTTTGAGATTCTTAATCGTTGTACTAGAAGTGACAAGATGAGCGGGGGGATCCACCTCGCGTGATATGCACATAATATGAAAAAGATTTTTCTATCCTGAACCAAAGCACACCATCAACATAGTACAGTTCAATTACGAGGGTGTTTACCGAATTCCATCAGCCGATCCTCTTGGGTTTCTCGACCAATTTGTGAACGAAGTCGCGCCTATCTTGCAATCTTTTATCGATAACCACGACCACATTCTTCCTTTGACCTCCTCACATATTTTTGTCATTTCTGGAATGTACCCATTGAAGAGCACATCATTTTTAACTTTCCAAATAATTCATGCAACGCCAATCCACACACCCATCTTGCATCTTTAGTTGAGCCAAGTAGCAAGCCATTTTGTAGGAAATTTTTTGCAGGCTCTTCGTGATATGTCGTGGACACCTGAAGCCATTGAAGCTACGTACCTGGACTATAACTCGCAAGAGAAAGAGCATTTGAAGAACAAGTGTGGAATGCTTTCCTCCTTCGAATCGCACAGTGGACATCCGGGGTTGCCGACAACTTGGGACAAACCTCATTTGATGAGGTTGTCTTTGTTGGGTTTATAGAGCACCCAACGATATGGGAGAAATAATAAAAAATAAAAAATAAAGAAAATAAAGTATTACTTTTCCAGCAATCCAATTCTCGCACGTACGAATTAATTCTGGAAATTCTGCACGAACAACTTATGGAGGTCTTCGATCTTTGCATGTACCAAATAGCAGCAGCACGACCAAGTAGAAATAAACAAATATTATAAAAATTTACCAAAGTCGAGACAATGTGGAACCTTTTCCTGCAAAATGAAATACGCCTCGGTAGTGCTCTCGATTCGACGTATCATTTCCAAAAGTAAAATGACTTTCGTCTTTACACGTGCAGCACCGCAACGTTTAAAGTCTGGATTTAACCGAACTAGCCTTGAGGAGAAGATCGCACTCTAAAATTATGGCGGCAGTATGTATGCGTGGATACATGATTTTTTTTTTTGTGTGTACTTGAGTGTTCCAAAACCTATGCATGTCCTATTATAGAGCATGTCAACTCATTAAATGCCTTCCCTCAGATTCAATTTTCGTGAGTTAGAAATTGAATTTCAGGAGTTATAGTATTGATGGCCAGATTGTAACCGAATTGTTACAAATTCTAGGAGAAACGTCCATGAACCTGAACATATCGGCGTCTAGGTTCGTCTGAATTCAAATTCGAATTTCTGCAGACATGTGCTGAAATTCACTTGGTCTCTGCTTGTTAAGCTCACATTATTTTAGTTGGACCAAGCTCCAAAAAATTAATATAGGCTCCAAGCCCAAGACCAAAGTCCAATTGCCAAGAACCAAGGGGCTTGGGCACGGGCGCGACACGGATGGACGGGAGGGCAGCACGGACGGGAGGGCGGCGTGCGCGTGTGGGCTATTGAACCAGTCATTAGTCACTATAATTTGAATTCTACTAACAAACTCTTACTTATAAGGAGTTGTTCAATGCTTTAATTATTCAATGTGGGATGTGTTAATTCTCAATTAATTCTCCCACATTTCCCAACACTATTTAATTCATAAAAAGTGTGTTCAAGTTTCAACTTCGTGATTTAATTTCTCACTCACCGAAATTCAATTTTGAGATTATAAATACACTACAGTCATCTACTCCGAGAGTAGATCGACACTATGACGTTTAATTTCCCAAGAATTAAAGTTTAGGCATTTTATTTAATTTAATTAAAGATGAATGTCTCACACCCTCCTAATTACAATTAAATAATATTTTGTTGATTTCAAACCAATTTTTCCAACAGTCCTTCATTGCTAGCCGGATCCTTAGGAGTTTTCGTACTATCGCCATAGCTCTTTCAAAATTTCTTGAAGGATTTCTTCGTGCCCCGTCATCTCCCCGCTCCCCAATCAAGGATTTACTTAGAGTCAAGGCATGGCATGGAAAATGCCTTGCCTCAATTTTTTTGTTTTAATAATGTATTTTATATATTTTTTATTTTAAATTTTAATATATTTTTTCAAATTAGTAAATACAAATTAATATTAAAATAAAACATTTAATTTAACTCAACCAAACCAGGCTTCTAATGTTATTAACACCAAGCCCATTAATTTATTTGCGCAAGTCCATGATTTGTTTGTCCATATGTTGGGTGAAGTTCGTTCGGATAAAAAAACTCTTATTTTTAATGGTTATTATAGGAATTATGGTTTGATTTAGTAGTGGTGATAGACAATATTTGATCAAAATAATTTTCATATGGTGCTTGAATTCATATGATTTTGACATTCATATGATATGTATCACCATTCGTTAAATTTGAAGAAACAATTGTTTTGCATTCAGAACTGTTAAAATTATTTTCACATTCATATGATATATACGAAGATACAATTTTTTTTATGATTATGTCTTGACTGAAAAAGTTTCTACGTCCGTCCCTGCAATCTTTGCAAGTTGTTCTTATGCGACCTTGGTTTGGTAAACTCTGTTGCTTGAATGGCATCATTCCCAGTTATCCGTCCTGTCTTGGTAGAGTTGAATCATGTTAATATGAGATATAAGATGGTTTAGAGCAGTTGATTCTCTTAGGCCTTGTTTATTTATGATTTTGAAAGTGGCTTTTGGGATTTCAAATTCCAAATCCCCATTTGTTTATCAAAAATTCAGTATAGGATTTTAAATCCTCCAAAATTCTACTTTATAGTATATATAATACACGTATTTTATATTTTTCAAACACAATTTTTAATACACTATCAATCATCTATCATATGTTTTTCAATTATTATTATTCATTCAACTCAATACTCTCTCTCCTACTTTTTACTTTATTATCATTATATATATATATATATATATATAATCAATCATTACACAATCATTCACTCATTTTTACATTACTTTTTACAATATAATATTATTTCTATCATCTACTTTTTCAAAATCTTACTTTAAAAAATCCTACAAAATCCATACTCCCAAACATATACTCCCTCTGTCCCAAACCAGTTTTCCTGTATTCCGTTTTGGGCGTCTCATACTTGTTTTCCTATTTCCTTAAATGGAAATTTCTACTTTATCACTTTATCACATAAAATACTAATAAATAACTCTTTTTAACCCCAACTACACATCACTTTATCATATAAAATATTAATAAACAACTATTTCTACCCAACACTTTATCATTTTTTTCTTAAAACCCGAGCACACAGTAAACAGGAAAACAACTATGGGACAGAGGGAGTACAAAATTTAAATATACTTTTTCTTTTATACCAAATCCTCTCTATAGGATTTCAGATCCCCTCAAAACTATAAACAAGCAGGGCCTTAGTAAAAGAGGCAATCTAAAATCCCAGCTCCATTCCCATGACCCCATACTTCCCACCGCTCCCTCTTTCGTTTGATATTCTTTCTCAATATTGTTCTTCAATTATGGAATACCTAAACAATGACGTTGTAACTAAAATGCTATTGGATCTTCCAGTACAATCAGTACTTAGATTCAGAAGTGTGTGCAAATTTAATTGATTCATCAACTTTCAGTTAAGGATGACGCGACTTTGCTCCAACAAGCTTGTACGCTACTAGTACCAAATTCATCTCATCTTGTGTCAATTTCTCCACCATAATTCATCCCAAAATTGAAAAATAGTTATGGCCTAACAACATCTTGTTCTTCTTCATTAACAAAAAAAGAAAACTATTTATAACAAAAAAAAGAAAATGTATTTCAATTTGTGCATGATTCCATTCTAAATTAAGGGGATTTTTGTTATCAGGCTGGTCTCAAATATGAAATCTAACCACAACAAGCTTGCATTTAATTGAGTTTACTATCCACATATAAATTAAAACAGAATAATTCTAGTATGATAAAAATTTGAAACATTGTCAACACCAAATGCATTCTATTCTGCAAAAAGATGCATACTTGGTATTTTAAAAAATAAAGGTATTCTAGGCTTCTCTTGTATTCTAGAATGCAAAATATCATACTTATATGACTTCTCCAATCCAAATTTTTTTAGTGAAAGAAAACTTGCAGTGTGAGAGAATGAAGACACATGATAGCAGGAATGCCCGAAATCGAAAATTCTGTGAGTAGTTTTATTCTTGATGGAGTAGTAGAAGAGAGATCCTTCATATCGTGTCATCAAGATGATCCCATTTTTGGAAATTCTGATTGGGTAAGCCGGATACAAAAGACCAGTTTGTATGACAAATTCCTTTGTCCAAGATTTCTCAATCCCATATTCCTTCATCAACCAAATGATGACTATGTCTTCACGAGTATGATCACAAAAACACAGATTGTCTTCTATAACAACGAGCACATGCAACTCACCAAACGTACTTGTCTTTTCATTTTGAAGAGCAGGACAAGAAAAAATGTCGAAAAGTTCAGTTTCAAGATCAAAGTAAGAAATCCATAAGGTGTCATCATTTAAACCATATGCAACCCAATGAAGGTTCCCATTCACAAATGTTCCTTCGTCATTTATGTTGTAACGGACCCTAGAACAAGCCTCAATGTTTCTCCATGATCCAGTTCCAACGGTGTATACATGATACCTAAATTTCGAGACCACTGGATATGTTTGGAAAATCCTAATCACCTTATATTCACCGGTTATTTTGCTCACCCCAAATCCATAAGTGAGCCATTGAAACCTTACAATGGCAAACGGAAGTATGAAGGTCGATATACTCACGAAAGTGATTGGATTGCATAAATAATGACTACGATTCAAGCGCAAAAGAAGCAATCCATCAACTGAACCACTTATGTTTGGTATATGGTTGGTGAAATAGAGCTTGGTGATTGTACTCAAGTGAAGGTCGTGAAGGTGGTCGTGTGAGATATCAAGCACACTTTTGACTTCGATATTTTTATCTATTACGTCGGACTGGATAACGAGAGCAAGTCCAGGGACTGATTTAGAAAGATGGAATTTGGCAAACTCATGAGTCTCCACTAAATCGTGCCACGACTTGCGAACGCATTTGCAACTTAGAATTGTTTGAGGTGGGAGTCTCGATAGGATTTCGGTGATGATTTCTGACGGTAGGTATGTGAAGAAATCTTGCTTCACACTTTCCATGTTTTTTTTGTCTTTCTTACAAGGATTATCTACCTCCCGACCAAAGCGAACAGCCGATTCTCTAATCAAAGAATACAGGATTAACCAAGTCTCAAAAAAGTAGAATTTTAAATGAATAAATTAGCCAATTTAAAATACTAATAGATCAAAGCATATATTTTTTTATATCATCCCCAATAAGGCTCGTTTTTAAAATAGAAGGTAAGAAATAACACCAATTCAAATCAAAGAGAGTTGAGCCATTTCAATACTAAATTGACAAAATTGCGGTGTTTGACCCACTTTTGGAAATGTAAGAAAATCAACAACGTGAGAACACTAATTGGATTGCTGGTAGGGGTGAGCACTATTCGGTTATAACCGAAGCGGACCGAACCGATATATTAATTCAGTTCGGTTAATTTGGTAATCGATTTTGATTTCGGTTTTAGATTTTAAAATTTTAGGTATTCAGTTTCGATTTCGGTACCAAAAACCAAACCGAATTAATATATATATATATATATATATATTATTATTATTATTCATTACTTAATTTAAGAGGCAGAAACCCTACTTGGCTACTTCATTTCCTTTCTTTCCTAATTCCAAATTTCCAACTTTGACGTCTCCAACAACTTTGGTTAAACTTAAATATTTGTGAAATGCGACTTTAGTTTAGACAATGATTTGTTGTTAGGCAATAGATTCAGTTCATTAATTCAATACATTTTTCTATAATTTAATACTTTATTTGAGTTATTTCTATAAAATTCAAGGCCTATTTGAGTCATTTCATAAATTCAATACTTAAGATGCATTCAGAATTCAGATTGATTGTGTAACTTGTGTTGTTGTTAACTAGTTATTATATATAGAAATTTCATTTGTTTCTCATTTCATTTTATATACTCTTTGTAGATGTCAAGCACACGACTAACAAAAGAAGATGGAGGGGATGAATTAAGAATAATTTCAGTATTCTGGTTCTGGTCTTATGGACAGATTTCATTTCAATGCTTAATTTTAGTAACAGGTTTCAAAATTCAGTTCTGGACAGATTCTAGTTACTGGTTTCTGCTTTCAAAAAGGCCCAATTTAAGGTACAAATTGTTTCAGTTTTTCGGTTTTATACCGAACCGAAAAAAACCGGTTTTGGTTAATCTCGGGTTTATGCACATACGGTTCGGTTTCGGTTTGTAATAATGAAAAATTCGGTTAATTCGATTTAGTTCGGTAACCGAAATACCGAATGCTCACCCCTAATTTACTGGTATGCACAATTAAATTGACAACACTAAATCGACATCAAGTATGAAACCGTAAAAAAAAAAAAAGTGAATGGAAGGAAGAAAATAGTTACAGTAATTGTGGCAACGGAGAGAAGGAACGCGCTCGTGGATTCCAGAGATGAAAGATAAGGAACACACCTCGTTCACTCTTTTCAGATGTGTCGAGATGTCTAACCTGTGAACATGAATAAAATATGAACATGGAAAAAGCGCGTAAGTCCAGTCTCTCATGATATATGACCAAAGAAAAAAATCTCAATAGAACCCTACAAGTAACCAACCTGATAGTGCAAGGTTAGATACTCAACAGGGGAACTTACAGCTTCCCTAGATTTTGCACAAAGCCTGACAACCTTATCATTTAAAACCTGAATGGAAAACCAATATGAGCAAACAAAAACAAAAGCTATAGAAAAGCAAAGTAGTATCTTCTCCAGAAGTAACCCAACCTGTCCCTGGCCCTGTTTTGCCATATGATACACAATTGCAGTGGATGTCACTGTTTTACCAGTTCCGGGTGGCCCTTGAATTAGACTTATCGGCTTTTGTAGGACACTTTTGATGGCAAACACCTAGAACCATTGGCAAGTTATAACAAGGAAAACAAACAAACCGAGTTTTTAATCCCAAATAATTGGGGCAGGCCACATAAAACCAATAATAGAATCACATTGGGTCGCGTGCATGAATTGATCTTCTCCACGTGCCTCTCTATTTAAAAGAGAGCGGAAAAAAGAACTAGCACAACACAATCCACATCATATGTGAAAAAATTAAAGATAATTTGATCATTCTTCATTTCTGACCACAAGGAGTAAAGAACAACCAATTTCTTTCCTGCAAATTATTCAATAAAAAGATAAAACTATATTATTAAAGTTTTTTAGATGATAGTGAGCTTTTTTCAAAGATTTATACATGCCGACTTTAATTTAGATTTTTCATTTTCAAGGGTTAATTCATTGAATAACTTAACATCATTGTTCCCATCTACTCCCTAATTGAAACAGAAAATTAATATGTATTGTAAATTCAGACCTGGAACAAAAATGAAGAGGAATATCTTAACCAAAAAAAACCCAAGTATACAAGATGTTGCATTTAAGATGACATGTATTATGGGACCATACCTGAGAAGCGTTAAGTTCCGGTACACCAAATCTGCGAGGCAAAGCATTATGAACCATCTGCATTTCAACCTCGTGGCCAATTAGATGATGATAAATGTACCTGTGTATGTGACATTCAGATTAAGGAGAAGAAGAAAAAGGTCCAACAAAGCTAACAAAAATGCACCCCCAGCGAAACAGCTAATAGATTCAAAAAATTGAAAACTTGAGGTTGAAGGCCACAAGGCATAAAAAAGTGCATCAAATGGTAAACAGCAAGAATATTGAAAGCAGAGGCCACATGCAATAGTCCTGGGCCCCACGATTCAAGGAAAAAATTACACCTACCCACTGACACTGGTTTCATCAACAGCAAAAGTTTTCATAGCCCCAAGCATCCAATCAAAACTCAGATTTTTCCAAACAAAATCAACGCTAAAACCCTGCTAGAACAATGAATTAGATTTCTTCCTTCTTCTTGATTGGAAAAAAAAAACATGTAATTCAGATAGATGGTACCTGACTGGCACCAAGCCCTAGTGCAACTTCTTCTTGCGTGGTCAATTTTATCTAAGAAGCCAAAACATATTAAAAGGTAGATCTTTATAGTATATAATCAATAAGCAATCGAAAATGAGATCCCACTGCAAAGCCACATTGCAGGTTTTGAATATTATGGAACATAAAGCATGCTAAATGCAAAAGTGTGGTGAAAGTTATGAGGAATGCAATAGTTGAGAGAAAGATGCCATACCACATGACCCACAGACTGCCATGCAGGGTGAGCCGCATCCCCTGAATATCGCGATCGGGTTCATCACCAGGTACAAGGCGAATTCATTATCTTCCTACAGACAACGTGCATTCTCCATTCTTCATCAATGTAATCGATGGTAAAATCAGATATAAAAACAGCAAAAGAGGTTGCCTTCAGAGAAACAAAATAAGCAAGGCGCTTCTTATTGAGACTGACATCCAAATGGATTGTGATATTGTCTTTGCTTTGAGACTCTTTCATCATCTGCCAAACAATAAATGCAATTAGGACTCTCTTACAACATGTTGTAATCCATTAAGAGACGGGCATGTACCTTATCATAATCTGCCTCAAGCTTGATGAGTGGTGCAAAAACATTTTGATACTGGAGAGGGAACAAATTAGCAATTAATTAATTAGGGCATCTAAACACTAATATTACAAAATTGACTTTATCCTAACCAAGAAACTAAGAGAAGACTACACTAAATCTCGAAAAGGAACCTACAGGATGAGGCTCTTCTACTTTTTTTTTTATCTGCTGGGCTAATTTGTCGTGCCCTCAACTGTTCTTGTTCAGATGGTACCTGTATTATGACAATTTAAGAAGTCAGTGACAGGAACATGATGTATGTCTATGAGTAGAGCACAAAATGTATGCACACTGAACCTTTAGTAACCACTGCAGGAAACATCTATCGACAATAAGCGGGCACCATTGACTCAGGTCCCAATTCATGTCTTTTAGAGCATTAACACTAAGACAGGGTTCCCTACACAGCAGAACAACACCACCACTTTCGGTCTTTGCAGATATGAATCCAAGAAGGAAAACATTTCGACAACCACAAATATAGCACTCGAGAATTGTTTCTCCTAGAGGACTGTCTTTGTGAAGACACACTTCCTTGTGCTTTGATCTCACCTGAATATGATTGGGGGAAAAATCAAGTTAAAAAGTCCATAGAATTGTTATTCCAAGGCATAAAAAGAAAAACATCATAATACTAGTTCGCCCACAAATAACTCACCAGATGATTAACAATGTGAGAACCAGAAGTATTCCCTCGAGAATTACAAAACCATTTCCTACACGACGGCACATTGCAACGCACAACGCACGCTGGATTGGTGACACCGCAATACCTACAAGCATGCTCAGTAAAGTCTTCAAACACCTCATCGTCAGCACCAGTATCTTCAAAGTTAAGGCCGTTCATCCCTGCTGCCAAAGCCTCCACCACCCCCGTCTCCTTGTTATTACTGTTATTATTCCCGCCGCCAGAACTGATTCCGCCTCCACCGCCGCGTGTTTTACCAGTGGAGTGAGAGGCTTCAGAAGAAGGTAGAGCGGAGATAGAATCAGAGGGTGTCGGCCATGCGGAGGTAGACAATCGAATAGGCTGTGAATGCTCCTGAAATTCGGCGTAATCAAAGTTCTCCTTGCCCTGCGTGTTTAAATCGAGGAATGTGTAAACGTCGTTGCCAGTGTCCGGCTGCAAATCCATGGCTGGCTTTCTCTCCCACCAAAATAGAGGTGGAGGATAGGGATAACGGAATTGCTGTGAGTCAGAGCAGTTGATCAAGAATTGGAATGAAGAAAGATGGAATTAGGGTTAGTGTTTGGTGATGAAATTGGGAAAGGGGTTAAGTAAGAGTTGAAATTATGGATCAGTGAACAACAGATTGGAATATGCAAGTTCCAGTTTCAAAGATCAAGTATTTAGCAATCTTATTTTCTCTCTTACATATACGAGTATACATTATTCGCACCAATACTTACAAATAAATATTGTATTGAGTGCAAGAAGAAAAAATAGCATAATATGTTGATGAAGGTTTAACAGAACGACCATCTTCACCTAATCTGAATCAAGACAAGATTCCTAAATGAAATGAATAATTCTATACTTTAATACTCCACTATATTAATATATGCCACGGGGAAAGGAGGAGACGTGATACTGTCGGGGATTTTAGCATTAGGGAAAGCGTTCGCAAAAGGCAGACAATCTCAAACGCCTCAAACTCAATATCCAGGGGAAGAGTGTGTTTGCTCAGGATATACCTCAGGAATAACTTCAACAATAGCAGCAAACAATTTGACTTTTGTCATGCTTAATGAAAAGTTTATCCAGAGTGTTTACCAATTATGCAATTTTAAACACAAAAAGAACATCTAAAGTTACTCAATGAAATAATGCCCGAAAGGCAGACCCATATAGGCATATACTTTATAAAAATCTTAATCATAATAAATCAACATATTCATTCCCTAACTATTAACCTGATGCTGATGCTGATGCTGATGCTGATGCACACATACAGTTCTAGGGTATCCAATGAGTACCAAATTCAGACTTTTAATCTTTTTAATTCATCAAAATGCAGATGTAATCCCCATACTTACCTATCAAAATGACGCTAAAATAGATACAAGATTCCAATATTCTCTATACTACTTTTGCATATAAATCCAGTGACAAAATATGTTTAAAAGGTTTCACGATACGTGTAGGTTCTTTCCCATTATATGACCTAAAAATTTACAAAACAAAATTCTGAAGAAAATAAGCTACTGAGAGCATCGAGGAGGAAAAGCAGGACTTATTTCATCCTATTATAGGTTGAGAATGAGAGGCATATTGGAGAACAGTGATTCACTTGAGGAGAAAAATATTCAGGTAGGAAAGAGCACATAACAACTTTGCTTTTAGCAGAGTTTGGCGAGAAAGAAACGGGCAGGTTTCAAGTTTTAAGATGTGTTATACAAATGTAAAAATGAATGTTGCTTAATAAGAGTAAGCACAACGACAAAAGAGTCGACCATTACCTGCTGAAGTAATTGTGATAAGCAGTCCTGGATTATATTGGAATGTAACTACAATTAATATCAAAATGAATGAAAATAGAGACAGATAACAAGATCCGGACTGGGTGCAATCAAGATTAGAACACCTCATACCTAGTTACCTAATCAAGCATGTAAATTCTGGAACCAATTTGTTGAATCAATCTAAGCTACAAAACAAAACAAAAATGTTTACCATAAATAGAGCAAAAATATCAGAAAGAAAACTGAGAAAAAGAGTCGATCTTTACCTGCTGTAAGCAGTCCTGGATTATATTGGAATATAACTACAATTAATACCAAAATGAATGAAAATAGAGACAAATAACAAGATCCGGAATGGGTGCAATCAAGATTAGAACACATCATACCTAGCTACCTAATCAAGCATGTAAATTCTGGAACCAATTTGTTGAATCAACCAATCAAAACCTTGGAGCAGTCCTTTCCCAGTAAATAATAACACAACCCCTAATTGCTTAATAGCATCGAATGGCGGAACCAGTGCTACAGACGAAGGGTGTTGTCGGCGGCGGCGGAAGAAATTATTAAGCGAACAGACGAAGGCGAAATTAAATTCTTGGAGATACGTGTTTACTAAAATAAGAAAAATATAATTTATATCTATATCTACCATTGAGGGTAGAAACCATTACTAAAATAGTAAAACGCTCCAAATTCAGAAACTATTAAATTTTTCGCCAAAAAATATTATTAAATTTGAAAATGAATCTTCAAAAAAAATATTAACAGTTAATAATGGATTGAAAAAAAAAATTTAGAAAAAAATAGATAAAATTTTGAAATAAATATTAATAAATAATAAAAAAAAATCACAATAATACAAATAAAATTATGATAAAATCTATAAATATCAAATTATATCATGATTAAAGAATTGAGTAACCTCCACTCTCCCCCTCTAAATAAGTTATTAAGCATTCTAATTCAAGGTGCTTTATCTAGCCGCGATTATAGAGATGTAAAACATGCATTCCCACCCAAAAAGACCACTTACGAAATTTGTGAGGCCTACTTTAGCAATTGCATCACCGAATTCATGCTTCATCAGTTGAGGTCCCTAGTCGTCGTGGTCGTTGGGGCGTTCAACAATTTGTGGGCCTTCTTTGTCTTGAACTGATTATCCCGCTTTTAACTTTTTCAATTCCAAACGCCCTCCTTATCCTCCACCAGATGTACCCTGTTAACACAAAAAATCATTAACAATACATATTTCACGATCAAAGAGTGCTCTATTCCATTTTAATTCCCAAATCCAAGACCTATCAACCCACCTCCCTATATCACTTATCAACGCCTCCCTTAACTGACTCAAATGAAAAAGCCTAGAAAACCTATTTTTGAGAGACTCGACCCCGACCCAACAACTCTCCCAAAAATTTGTGCATTTACTGTTACCTATCTCTCTTTCTAAGTTACCCCACATCCATTTCCCTCCCTCTCCCGACACATTGTCTAAATATCCTTCCACCAACTCGACATCCTGTTCCATTTACCCTTAAAACTAACCTCTGACTCTCCCACATCAATATCCCCATACAAGACATAATGACTTCTACCCCAAAGCACGTTCTTCTCAACAAGGAATCTCCTGCACCCATTTTCCCAAGAGCATCCTATTAAAACCCCAAGTCCCTAACCCCAAGGCCCCCAAAGCTTTTGGTTTGCAAATATTTTACCAACTCACCCAAAGAAGTATTTTTATTGTTAACACACCCACCCCAGGAATTTATTTGCTTTAATGATGATAAAACACTCAAGGTAGCTTTTGGTATTTTGTAGAAAGAGAACTAGTAGATAGACAATGAGGACAACTACATTAAGGAGAGTAATATGATCCCCGAAAGAGATTTTTCGGTCCTCCCAAGACTTCATATTCTTCTGAAATTTCTGCACAAGGGCCTTCCATTCACCTGGTCTCTTATAGCTGGCACCAACCCGAATACCAATATATGAAAACAGTAGCTCTCCAATAAGACAACCAAGAATCTCCGCCATCTCCTGGATTCTATTCACGCCCACATTCATACCCATTAGACAACATTTGTTGTAGTTAATTTTGAGGCCCGAGAGTAATTCAAATTTTTTTAGAATTATTTTCATTACCCAAGCATATTGAGGGCAGGCCGTCCCCAAGAAAATTATGTCATTCGTGATAATTGAATGAAATCAACTTTTATATTCCCCAATTCTACCGCTTTTGAAGTTTGTTAATTTTGTCAATTTTGTCACCATCAAAGCTAAGGCCTTTCTACCACACGAGGTACAAGAAAGGGGAAAGAGGAACCCCTTGTCTCAGCCCTCGCTCCAATTTAACTCCCCCGACGAACTGCCATTGACAAGTACAGAGGCATAAGCACTTGAAACGCACTCCCTTATCCACTTGCGCCATTTGGTACAAAAATTTAACCCTTCCAACATCAAATCCAGAAAATTCCAATCCACCGAATCATACACCTTGGCAAAATCAATTTTGAAAAATGCACTCTCCGCCTTTTTCAAAGAATCGCCTTCATTGAGAATTAACACCCCGTCCATGATATTCATTCTGCCGACAAAAGCACTCTGGTTGGTGGAGATCAGATTATCCATTACTTTGCTTAGTCGAGAGGCAAGCATCTTAGCAATAATTTTGTAGGCACAATCAATGAAGGAGATTGGCCTGTAATCCGAAAGGCAAGACGCATCCTCTTTTTTGGGTATAAGGGTGATGAAAGATGGGTTAATCCCCCGAACCAGCTTTTCATGTTCGTGAAATTAGGACACCATTCGCAAGAAATCCCCTTTAATCACTTCCCAACAGACCTTGATGAATTTGAAGTTGAAATCGTTGGATCCCGGACTTTTTGAGATTTCACAATTATCGATTGCACTTTTCACCTCTTCCTCAGAAAATGGGCTGGAGAGAAATACATTATCCGCAGCGGACAACTTCTTGGAAAAAAGCTCACGGTAAAAGCGGATGGAAATGACGCGATGTGTTTTGGCTGAAATGATTCTTGAAAAATGAGTGAACTCTTTCTTTAACGGTCTTGACATCTTCCGTCCATTCCCCGTTGATAAAAAGCCCTGCAATTCCATTCTCTTTTCTTCGGAAGTTAATCGCCCTATGGAAGAATTTTGAGTTAACATCACCTTCTTTTAGCCATATGATCTTCGCCTTTTGAGTAAGAAGGTTGTTTTAGCTTGATTTAAATTTACGATAAGATCGTGATCCACCTCATTTCTTTTGGTCACCTCCTCCTCCTTGAGACCGAAAACGTCATCAACAAGGTCAAGTTCTTGGATATTCAATCTCAGGCTATCAATTTTATGATCAATCGAGCCAAAGACTTCAACATTCCATTTCTTCAGGTCATTTTTCAACAATTTGAGTTTTTCCTTTACAATGTAGCCAGCCCCATCCAAGAATCTCATAGCTATGCCCATGCTTTCTTCACAAACTCAAGGAAATTCGGATGAGAACACCAAGCATTCACGAACCCGGAAGGGTTTTTTGCCCCTGGGGATGATATCTTTTTTTCCGCTAAGCATGCAGGGCAAAGGGTCGAGACCATTCTCGGTAAGCCTTTAAGAGATGAGGAAGGCTAAAAGAGTCATTTAGTTGTTGTTCACAAGGATGCGATCAATCATTCAATTTATAGCGTAATTTACATGTGATCGGGACAAAAATGAACAGTACATAAGTCACAACGACTCCATCAACTCTACTACCAAAAATGTAGGTCACTCTAGATCTGGTGGAATTTATCTAGATATAAATATAACTACGTCTTTAAACTATATCTTAATATACTACTTATAGGCTCGTCATACGCCCTCAGAATCTACATCTTAATATACAACGCAAATTTAAATTAATAGACAACAGATATTTTCGGTTGTTTATTAGCATTTTAGTTGTAGCCCTTGAAGAACCTCATGTATGAGAGTATAACTATTAGGTAATCTAAAATGGCCCCTTACTATCTACAACTAACAAAAAAAAAACAAATTACATCAATAAAAAATAGGCTATTAATGTACAAAAATAACCCCAACTAAAAGGTATAATTTCTAAAATTTTATTTAAATGTCTAAATTACCAAACCCATTTCACAAGACAAAAGAGCTTCCGCCCTTTCATTTCTTTTTTTCATTGTTAGTTGTCATTTCTTAGATTAAAAAAAAATCAGAGCTTCATTGTTTACTTAATTAAAAAACTACAAAAGCTTCTCATTGGAGATTAATTTACATGGCTCTTCACATTAATTTTTTTTTTTTTTGCACATATACAAAAAAAAAATATTATTTAAATTTTTTGAATATGCAAATTTTTTATTTATTTTTATACAAATTTGTTCTATATTCATTAGAACAAAATATTGCACATGTTGAGCATACGAAAAAAAATAATTAAACACCATAAAAAATTATGCACGCAATTTTTCGTATGTGAAATTGTTTTTATTTATTTTTGTGCAAACTTATTTTATTCAAAAGAACATAATATTGCACATGTTGAACATACGAAAAAAATATTGAACATTACTCCTAAAAAAATTGCACATGACATTGATTTCTTGGGGATAAATTCTACACTTTTTACCCTTCAATTTTTTTTATATATTGTTCCAGTTTAATATAACAAAACAATTGAAATACAAAACCACTCATTCGATAATGTGAAAAATCATTTCCATCAACCAATATATATATATATATATTTATATATGGGGGGATTTAAAAATGATGTTGATGCAATCAATATCCAGGTTATCCAATAAATAAAATCAATTTTTCGAGAAGTGATTTACAGTTTGTGCAGTGACATTTAAAATAGACAAATAGAATTTTAGAGAGAAATGTGATTATTTAAAAATGAGAGAGAGAGAGTGAATATATGTTTTTTTTAGGGTTCAAAGAGAAATTACAAAGAGTTATGTTCCTGGGCTAACGACAGTATATGTCGTGGGATGTCTACTCCAACCAAAGCTTGAGGGTGGATAGATTTCGTCGCCATTTGTGCAAGCTTATGAGCTACCGTGATGAACTTTCTAGGGCAAAAGCGAATTCTCGTCACTAGGGAATTTCGGATCTGATTTCTGGCCCTTAAAATGAGGCTTTCTTCATATCCTTTAAAAGGATTGTCGGAGGTTAGGGCATTAATAGCCTCTTTGGAATCTGATAGGATCATGATAGGGTCTTGAGAGATAGACTTCCAGTAATTTAACCCGTCAATGATGGCGATAATTTCAAATTGCAAAAATCTTGATCCCGGGGTTGATTTTATGAATTCCAAATTGCCTCGAGGTTTTCCTTCCTTCTCATACATGTAGAAGCCCACCGCGTAGGACAAATTTGCTTCTTTGTAGGCTGCGTCGACTTTCATGATACAGCCGTCGTGTGTGGTCATAAAGTGGCCGGGCTCCGTGATACCAGGTGAGAGGTCCTTCTCGATTGAAAGTTTTGTCATTTCATAGTGGAATTGTTCTAAAAGGGTGTCGGTCCAGGTGCCGTGATCTTTTTTTTTCGGCCACGAGGTCCTTGTTTCGAGTGTGCTTTCTCGCATCTTTCCTTCCAGATCTCCCACATCTTCATTGCTACTAATTCGAGCTCGTGTTCTTCCAGGGAAAGGATTAAATGAATGGTCAGACTTTCTGATGATATTCCTTTTGCTCTCTTGATGATGGGCCACCAACTCGTTTTGTTCCACGCTTCTTTCACTCCCTGATAAAAGAAAAGCACATGATTAGTGTCAGCTTTATGATGCCGTCATATAACGACCACGATGTGGATGTGGTGGGCAGCTATGTTAGCTTCAGCTGCGATTGCATTCTGGGCCACTTTCCATAGAAAGATCTTGACTTTAGGGTGGATATGAAGATTCTATATTCTAGTCCAAGACCAGGGAGTTTTACTAGTCGAAGTCATGTACTCATTCCCATTATCCTGGATTGCTGATTGAGCTCTCCAATAGGTGGATTTGACTGTATAAAGGCCCTTTTTGGAGTATCGCCAAAATCGTGCATCGAAATTGCTTAAGTGATCAATCGGTGTCTTCATGATTGTTTTTCAGCCTCATACTTCAAAAACTGGGTGTTGAGTCTAATAATATCCCACTGATTTGAATCCATGATAAGGCTATGGACCTTAGTGTTGTTGTCATTGTTGGTATTGGAGGTAATTTTTCCTGACATCAGGCTTGGGACCCACTGGCCGTTTCTCACATGAACCTTTGTTCCATCGTGGATCTTCCAGAAGAGTCCCTCTGAGATTATTGGTTTGCTCCACATTATCGAGCGCCAAATATACGAGGGGTTAGAACCTAGAGTGGCCTCCAAGATATCCAAGTGTTTGAAATATCTAGCTTTAAGCACTTTCGCCATTTAGAGTCCGGATGAGAATGATTCTCCATATTTGTTTTGCCAGAAGAGCTTTATTGAATGTAACCAGATCTCTAAACCCCATTCCTCCCTCACTTTTGGGCTTGGTAAGGAGTTTCCAATCCTTCCAGTGAGTCTTCTTAATATCCGAATCTCCTCCCTACCAGAATCTAATACACATTGACTCGATCTCCCCCGAAAGAGTCTTTGGGGATCCTAAAGCGAACATAACATAGGGGGGATGGCTTGTATGATAGATTTGATAAGGATTTCACGTCCCATAAAGTGAAAAATTTATTCTTCCAACAACTCAATTTTTGGAGACTTTATCCCTTATGTACCGAACCCGAGGTGGAGGTGCTTGCTTTGGGTCGAAAAAGATGGGTAGGCCCAAATATAAGTCATATTTGGCGGTCCGAATTTGGAGACTAGTTTTGATAAAAAGTCGACATTAAATCGAGGAGTATTCTTCTTTGAAAGTGATGGCCGATTTGTCAAAATTGATCAATTGACCCGAGGTTTTTTCATAAAGTTTCAGGCATTTTTTGATATTAAGGACATCTTCTTTGCCAGTTTTAAAGAAGATGAGGCTATCATCTGTGAAGAAGAGGTGGGTGATCATGGGGCTTCCCCTTTCAATCTCTATACATGTGATCTTTCCATTGGAAGCTTGGGCGTTGATTATTGAAGATAGTCCTTGAGCGACTATCACAAATAAGTAGGGAGAGAGAGGATCCCCCTGATGGAGCCCCCTGGTTGGGATTACCTTTCCAGTAATAATATTGTGGACCTTGAAGGCATAACTGGGAGTGGTCACGCATTCCATAATCAGATTGACCCGTTTGAGGTTAAAACCCATACGAAGCAGGACTTTCTCCAGATAGGTCCATTCCACCCTATCATATGCCTTACTCATATCCAATTTAAGGGACGCGTAGTTCTGTTACTTTTGTTGTTTCTAGGCGAATGCATGCACTCATACCCCAGACAATGTTATCCTAAAATCACCGCCCGGTATAAAGGCACTTTGGTTGGGGGTTCGATCAGAGTCCCCAGAACCGTTCGAAAGCGGTTCATGATTGCTCTGGCGATTATTTTATAGGAAACATTGCAAAGGCTGATAGGCCGGAAGTCCCTAAGAGTTCCAGGGTCTTTGATTTTAGGAAGTAAGGTAACATTGGTGGGGTTGTATCCTTTTAAACTCTTTAGACCATTTAGTATTTGTAGGCTTTCCTTCGTTACATCCTCACCCACAGTCGTCCAGGAGTTTTGAAAAAAGAGGGCCGTAAAGCCATCGGGGCCCAGAGCTTTGGTGGGGTTCAATTCGGACAAAGCTTTTCTAACTTCCTCTCCAAAGAAAGGGTTTGGAAAAGGAAGTCGCTTCATTTCCTATAACCGGCGGTTGGATGTACTTAGTGTTGTGTTCGATATAGTAACTTTCGGGCTTAATCGAACACGTAAGAGCTTACTACGTGTATTATTTAAATATTACATGCCCGATGGACAAGTATTAGCCACTTTCGTGTCAGGAAAAAAGGATCGGATGAGCTTAAGTCAAGAAGGCCGTGAACAAATGGAGGACTCAAAGGCCAAAATACCGAAAATCACAGAAGACCTCGAATATCCCGAGGTCGATGTTCGCACCTCGAGATATCCCGAGGGTCGATATCGACCGAAGACCTCGGATATCCCGAGGGGGCGATATTCGCACCTCAAATGTCCTGAGGGTGAGTATGTTCGCACCTCAGATATCCTGAGGGTCAGTATGTTCGAAGACCTCAGATATCCTGAGGGTCAGTACGTTCGCACCTCAGATATCCTGAGGATCAGTATGTCCGCCAGACCTGGGTATCCTCAAGGGCCGAGTGCCCGACACTCGGATATCCCGGCACCCAACATCCCGAGGGGCTCGGTGTGCTCGAGGAGGACGATGATCCAAAGATAAACCGACATGGTTAAAGGGGCGAACAAAACATCCTACCGAGTAAAAGATTAATTTGGACGACCAAAAGAGTGTTTTACAGACAAGTAAGTTCCAAGATCAACCAGAAGATGAAGTTGAAAACGGCGGCAAAGATTCGTGAGTTCTTGCATGACCAAGTCTCCAAATTTCATGCTTGCAACCCAAAATTATGCTTGCCGGAGTGCTTTAAAAAAGGAAGAAAAAATAAGTAGAGAAGGGTTCGAAAATTTTCCCCGGAAAAAGAGACACCCACACAAGAAATTCTCCAGAGAGGTGAGGTAGAAATGAAAAAAACCAAAGTGATTATCCACACATACAAGAAACCCTAGCACTCATATCTTAACTCTCCGGATTATCTTCATCCTGTAATGATTCATCTTCATAAGGTGTATCAAATATTGTACGGTAAAGCTCGCAATACCACATCTCGGCTTGGTATGCCCCTCGAGAGTCATTTCCCAATTTAACCGGGTCAACAAATCCATCTTATTTACAATTTATTTTACATCGCATGCTTTATTTGTGAGTCGTTCCCCAAATTAGCCACATAATACTTTTTATAAAAATGACTTCATGACAACCGGCGCTTAGAAGAGGGTGCTTCACCCAAAAACCAACCCATATACGTGAACCCTTGGGAGAGAAAGGCGTAAAAAATAAATAAAATACCTCAATCTAGAATACACAAACGGAGAGGTCGGAACAAAGCCGACCACATGACCGGAAAAGAGGCTCGGCCACCTCATAAAGATCGAGGGAGCTGAGATTACCAATCTCGAGGAAATTGTGAATGATCCTACGCCATTATTAAATCAGGGCCATCACTTTCTTATTATGAGCCAGAAAAGAGGGGTGAGAAGGAATTGCCAAATTAGAAACTCAAGATCGTGGAAGAGCGGACGCCACGCACTGGATAAAGTGAGCAAGTTAAAAGAGAATTGCAAGCGCAAGTAAAAAGCCGATGACACGCCCGTCGATGACGAACAACCTCAAGGATCTAGACCATCGTTTTGACGTTTGAGGCTCTCCGCCAAAGACCGACCGGCAATAATAGGCGATGGGATCCGAAAGGAACAACCAATAAAAATGCCCGCACCTTCAGATTTCCATGATCATCCGTGATGAACAAAAATCGGGCGGAACAAAATTGTCTATCCATCATCGATTGGGTAGTCAAGCACAAACTTGGAAGGGACCGCCTTATCACGAGCATGACCCATCGGGTCCTCATGATGGGAAAAAATTTCCAATCTAAGTCTGTCGAATCCCACAAAATTTATGGGAAATGCAAAAGGCCATTGAGGATTTACAAAGCCAACCTCGAGCGAAACACACCCGCCATTATTGTCACCGGCATCATGGCGGTGAAATACAGGGAGAAAGTGGGCGGAAGTCCCGACCGCCAATTCCCATATATTTGATGATGAGTCCGACCTCATGTCCATCTCAAAGAAGTATTCTGGACTTTATGATCGCGATGGGGCCACAGACGCCTTGACGCAGTTGCCGATCATTCCCCATGACTTTGGGTGATCGGGCACATAGATGGTTTTCTACCTTGCCCCAAGTCGATCACATCTTTTCGCTCAATTGGGACAACAATTTTTATCCCACTTTTAGTCCATGTAGGTGTGCGCCAAATACCAAAACAAAGGTTGGCGATTTCTCCCAACTAAAAGGTGAGTCCGACGAGCATACATAGAAAGATTTGATAAATGTCTACGTATGATGGGGCCCCAGTTGAAGAGGATGCCAAAATCCTTATGTGGGTCGGGGCTCGACTCTAAATACTTTGATATGTGGAAGGCCATGCACCAAGACCGCGAACACATATTCGAGTTCCGAGAAATAGCGCCAAAATCATAGCCATGCAAGATTTGCTCGCCTAATCACGATTGGGTCGAACCCAACAACTAGAAAAAAATTTTCGGAAGAAAGTGATGAATCAAGGGGCATACAAACCCCAGGCTCTTTTCAAACCATTTGAAGAAAGAAAGGAAGCAAATGCCCTACGAAGTCTTTTATGCGTTTAGTGAGACAATCTTTAACCAAATCGAGAGATCGGGACATGTTGGAAAGGCCGAGAAGAATTATAATGGATAAACATCGGCAACGCCTTCCAAATATTGTAACTACCACGAAAGTACATCGGCACAACACTAAGAGTGTCGCGATTTACTCCGCCAACTTTGGAAACTATATCGAAGATAATCGCCTTACCCAATTTAAAAAAGCCGTGAGCGAGAGACTCTTAAAAAAAAACAAGATAGAAGGTGTTTAAAGCGTAACAAACATCCGGCGGTGATCCCGAAGAATCACGAAAAAGGACCGAAAGACCCAAAAGAGGGCCTCCATCGTGGAAGAGATCGAGAAAGTCAAGAGATTCATATGATACGTCTGAATATGGTCCAATGGGTGGATGTTACCAGCACCAACATTATCGAATGCAGCGAAAAAAGATGGAGATGTGTGCCGTACAAAACATCCATCAAGTGAAGGTGGCGAGCATCAATGGGGACGCCACCCTCACACCAAATCATTTTCTCGGAGGGCGATCTCGACGGAATCCATAACTCCCCACAATGACTCCTTAACCATTAGTGCTTTCGTCTCCTCGGGTTGAAGGTGCACCGCCTCCCAGTTGACACGGAGCTTATCTAACATTTTGTTCGTTGATACCTTCGCCATGGAAAAACAAGTTGGAGACTTGAGCGGTTATATTGAACCATGTAATCATACCATAATGGGTTTTGGGGAATCTGTAACCCGACCCTAGACATGATTAGGTTAGGAGTCGAGTTAGAATCAACTCTGAATCCCGACATCCGACGAACTAGAATGCTAGATTTTGTAATCGTCGATGCTCCGTCTACTTATAACGGGTTCCTAGGTCACCCGTTTATTCAGGAATTTAAAGCGGCTTGTTCTACGTATTACTATTGTGTTAAATTTCTGACACAAGAGGGAACATGAAGCGTAAAAGGAGATCGGAAGAAGAAAAGCTTCGAGATTGTTTTGCTATCTTGTGCACCGAAAAACAAAGCATCGTCAATATGATGGAGCGAACATGGGAGATTGGTGAGCCAAGCCAGCGAGCAAATACCTCGCCGAAAGATCTTCCGACGAACAAAAGTTCGACGAGCATAGCTCTTCTGCGCAGCGTAAGGCACGAACACAAACTCGAGGTGTAACTAATTCCCAGATCTCCTGGGATCAAATGAATATTGATCGGTGAGCGAAAGCAAGCGGACCTAGAGCCTCGATAGGCTTTGAACCCATGGAGGTTGATGACGAGCAGGGGTCCATCCAAGATCCCTCGGTGGAAGCAAAAGAGAAAAAGAGCAACACCAGCCGAACAACTGAGTCCATCAAAATCGGCCGAAACGGACCGAAGTTAGAAGTGTTCATCGGTTCAGAATTACCTGAACCAATTCGAACAAAAATTATTGCTTATCTTCAAGCAAACTTGGATGTGTTCGCATGGTCGCACGAAGACATGGTTGGCATCGATCCAAAACATGCATGCCACTCGGTCTCGGGCAATACATGTTGCGTTCCCACAACATGCCCCCATTCTGACATTATTCGGCGGTGGCACCCTGAGACGAACACGTTTCATATGTCTTTCTGGGAGATGACGATCACACTCCACGACGTTAATGCTATTCTTGGTAAACTGAAAATGAACTTTATTTTTAATAAATCAGATTTTGTACATTCTCATTAATTAATTTAATTTGTAATAAAAAATAATTTTTTTCCAATGTAGGCTTGAACATAAATGGTCTTCCCGTCGTCGCAAGAAGTGGATGTATTGACGATGCATTGGTTGCTAGATGCGGGTATAGGGGAGATAACGAAAAAAGCACACCACTTGGAAACATACACGCCGAGTGTAATGATGTGCACCTCACCAATATCTCTATTGCTCGAGGTTATCTGTGGTACTTGATGAGGACTACACTCTTTGTTGATAAAACACGTGATTCTTTCCCCGTAGATTATCTAAAGGTGTTGGATGATCTCGATTTTGTACCTCACTATGCATGGGGAGCTGCAACATTGGCTTATTTATATCGCCAGCTTGGAATAGCTTCCAGAAGTGAAGTGGCACAGATTTCGGGCTGCTTGACATTACTTGAGGTAAAAATTCAATTTCAATAATATCTCGAATGATATTTAATATACTGTTATCAATATATTGTTATATATAATAATTCAAAACTCATTTAAATTTTTCAGTGCTGGATATACGAGTATTTCACTGAGTTGCCTAGACGCAGTGAAGCTACGTATTGTAACCCTGAGGCTCCAAAAGCATTGCAATGGAACAAGTCCCAAACCTTCAATTCCAGGCCACAGGATTTGTTACATTATCGCAAACTATTGGATAATTACCCGTCGAGTCATGTATGTTTTATATTCTCAATACATCTTACAAGCAATAACGTCATTTATAATTTAAGTACCTTAACAACATATCTTTAAAAATATTTTACTTACATTATAGGTCAAATGGACTCCATTCGGCAGTCCATCGTCTATCCCGCCGCAGATCGTTATTTCATGGATGCATTCATTTTTCTTGACTTCGCCCAAGGTATATGCCGAAAAAAGGGTTGAGGCAATATGGAGAGTTCATCTTGCATACCCCAAAGACCGTTAGACTTGATCATAATCTTTCTATATTGGGTGCCAAGACAAAAAGCTATAGAAATGTGCATGGGCCTACGGTGGCATTTTGGAACGAGATGGCAAATCATAATTACCATCTCGGACAAACTTGGTGGACTTTAAGGTATAGTGCGGATAGTACAACGTCGATTATCCAATATGGTAATGCAAAACATATCACATCCGAGAGTGCACAACCTGCATCATACTGAAAACAATGTTTATGTCGATCCTATGGCGGGTCAAAAAATATTGGGACACGTGAGGCAACGCGCGTGCATACATTGATGAATCAAGCTGTGATGATCCATTGGTCGGATTATATAATGCCCGGACTTAACGTGATTGCCCATCATGCCGGGTATCGCACGGTCCCAATCCTCATATTGGGGACAACAACATATATGCTCTAACAATTTGCCCAAGAAATACCTCCCAGTTCTTGGTGGAATTTTGCCCAATTTCAACAATATTTCCAAAACCAACCCAACAACCCTGATGACGATAATAACAATCAGTAGTACACTTATTATTATTATTTTTTATGTTAGATGAATTATTTATTTCTACTTAATTGCTTCATATGATAAATTAGTGTTTCAATTTTTTATCTCTTGTTAAATAGTGCTATTTATTTATACTGAATCGTGCAAGTATTTTATCTCTTTTAATTTTGAATCACTTGCATTGATATTTTCCAAAAAAAGACATTAAACATAAATTAATAGAAAATATATTTTGATTAAAATATTTTGAACCGAAGCACTATATAAACCGATTACTAGGGTTTTATCTCACCTTATATAACTCATTACACTTTTAAATTAAAAAAATTTGAAAAAAAAAATTAAAAAATTCGAAATAATAAAATTATGTGGCATAGTCAACGAGATGATTTTTTCATCGCGTTGACCACGCGACAGTACCATTTACATCAAGCGGTCGAACGCCGACAAAGAAGCAGCAGTGTCAAATCGACTCCCATCAGTTTGTTATTATGTGGATTTAGCACAACTCGAAAATAAGGGGGTACAATTAATAGGGGCGAAAAATCTGCAACACAAAAACCGTCCACGATCCGCGTCAATCATGATGCCAATCAGGTGACTAATTATGGGAGCGTTAGTGGGGACATAATTAATTCCAAAGCGTTGACCATTAACCCTATTTATGACTCATTTGATATTGACAATGAGAATGACGAAGATACTCCGGACATGAAGAAACGAAAAACGTGCTTCCCTTATGCATGCCCTTACCCATTTACCAATGTAGATCAAGGATGAAATGGAGGAAGGAGAGGTGGAGGAAGTAGCTACACAAAATATTTTTTAACGGTAAGCCCCAGTCTGAGGGCCGATTGGAAGTGATGATTGCCCTTAGCTGGAATTGCAGGGGTCTTGACCATCCAGTTGCGATTATGTCTCTAAAAGAGCTAGTTAGAGTTCGTCGGCCAGGTGTTATTTTTCTTTATGAAACTTTGTCGTTTGATAATAAGATTGAAGAACTAAGAGTTTGTTTGCGTTACGATTGTGTTTTTTCTGTTAATTGCACTGGTCGGAGTGGAGGTTTATGTGTTCTTTGGAAACCTGCTTCTAAGATTGAGATAATGAATTACACATTACAACACAGTGATTTCTTGGTGCACGATGTTACTGATAACTGGAGATTTACTAGTTTTTATGGTTACCCCGAGGGAGCGAGAAGACATATTTCTTAGGATCTTCTCTGTCATCTTTCTGGTTCTATTGACTTGCCCTGGGTTGTCATGGGGGATTACAATAATCTTCTTATCTGACGAGGATAAAAGAGGAGGAGCTATTGGTACGGTCGTCGGCACCCAAAAGTATATAAAAATTTACCTTAACCAATCTACTATGCAGTAGGATAAATAAGTGTCGATCGCACGAGGAGTAACAAATTAAATTGAATGATTCGTGCTATGAAAGCAATAAAACATGGGAAGGTTGGATGGTTGTTTAGAAAACAATATAATTAACAAGGAAAACAATAAAAAGAGAAATTTTGGTTCTCGGATTTGCTTCCTCTTTAATAATTCTCATACATAATCAAAATTCACAGAATTCTCAACTCTTCTTTAAATCTTGTTCCTATACCAGTAAACCAAACTAATCTGAATTATTTTTTATATTTAACTAATTAGAAAGTACGACCTCTAATTAACCTATTCTAATGAATAACCCCAAAACATGTATTTGAGATTCAATTCTTTGAATGCCTTAACTAACCAAAACAATAGAGCAAACTAGACTATGAAAAGTGAAACGTTCGCATCATAAAATCTAGACTTCATTATCTTTAGGGTGTTCTTTCCTATTTGCCACTTTGACTACACAAATATAACAATTACGGATTATACTGGTAATCTAGCTAGATTTAATTAAAATAAATATTTGGATGCCAAACTCAATAATCCCATTAATTAAACATGCAAAGCATAAATCAGACAACAAAGAAATCAAAGAAAAGAGTTAAGAAATTCGTTATTATTTTATCAAGAATAAAATCATAATAAAGTTCTACGCCTCCTTGAACTAGAGATATAAATTAGCATAGCATCTGTATGAAAATCTGAATCCCCACATCTAAAATAACTGAAGTATAAAAACTGGTGTCTGAAAACTGATGTCTCCATTATTTTCCAAGAGAAATGGTGCTTTATATAGTTCTCAAGAGTCCATCAATCTTGCAAAATAAATTCTTCTCATTCATGGCCTCCTCGATTTTAGCTCACATGGTCAATTCTTCAGTCATTAGTAATGAAAGGGACAAATTTTGTGCATGATTTCTTGGCTGAAATATTTTGCTGCAATTAACATTGATTTCCCACTGTTTGCACCTTTTTGTGGTTTCGGTCCACACACAATTTGCAACAAATCACCAATTTCTCTCAACCTAAAGTGGACTCCAAAACAGCCTAAAATTCACAGAAAATACAAAATCACAGTAATCGAGACAAAGATAAAATAAGTCGAGTAAAAGTAAAAGATTAGTATATTACTAACCACAAAATGATTATAATTAACACAAACATAACTCACTAACCTCGACTTAATATCCATTCGGACAAATTTGATGTATCGAGGATTTAAAGAAACAATTTTGGATTGTAATATCTCGGATACTAAATTTTTTGGCCACCAATTTACTTGGAGTTGGGGGAGAGGTTCAAATAATTTTTTGGAAGAACAACTTGATTGGGCAATGGAAAATCCAAATTGTCACTCTCGATTCCCATCTTCCACTTTGCTGAATTTGATTCAAGTTCGAGAATAAATGGCAGGCGGAACTGGATATTGAGAGGGTTGTGACTAAGAGTTGGAGCGGGTTCAAAGACTTTAGTATCCTACAACGTCTCGAGACCACAACAAGTACTTTATCAGATTGGGGGAAACATATTGCTACAACTTGGATTCGAAATAAACAAGATTTGGTGAAAGAAATCACAATATTACAAGATGTCTCACAAGCACGTTTGTTGGAGGCTCATAAAGAGTTTGTCACTTTGTTATTACAAGAAGAACTACAGTGGAAACAACATGGAAAGGCTCACTGGTTAATTGATGGAGATTTAAACACTCGATTATATCATCAAATAGCCTCGGCAAGGCGGAAGGTGAATACAATTGCAGCCTTTATGACAACAATAATGAATGGGTTACCTCAAAATATGATGTCGAACAAGTAAATAGTGGTTACTTAAAACATCTGATTACAACAACTGAGAGCCTAAGGGTTGTTCGTTTCGCGATTATCCTGGCGGACTTTAGACTTTACAATCTCAAACCCCCATTTATTTTGATAAAATAAGGATTTTGAAATCCTATTATCATACTCTACCTCCTAACCTACTACTACTCTACCTTTTATTCTCTCAATACACTCAAATTATCTACTTTTTTATTCTCCCAATACACTCAAAATAATATAATAATATCAAGATCAATCATTTTTTCCACCATCCTACCCTATAAAATCTCATAACTAACATACATCTTAACTATTCATCAAGATTTTTAAATCTTAGGAATTCAAAGTCTGGGATTTCTCACGCCCACTATAAGCCCGAAATGAACATACCCTAAATGATATTGATTCAATTATGAGTTCGGTTCATCAAAGTATTACCGACGAGGAGAACTCAGAGTTGATAGGTGACTTCGATCTGGAAGAGTTTCGGTTGGAAGTCTCTCAAATACATAAGGATAAATCTCCAGGACCTAATGGTTTTAATCCGGGATTTTATAAAAAGTTCTAGAGGGTTGTGGGACCAGATATTGTTGCAACTTGCTGTCATTGGCTTGAGTCCTACTTGTTTCTGGTGGATTTGAACAGAACTAATGTCGTTCTCATCCCAAAGTGCGAGAATCCAACCTCCGTAAAGGATCTTTGTCCGATCTCCCTGTGAAATGTGGTATACAAGATTATTTCTAAAGTGCTTTGCAACTTAAGAAGGTATTGCTGAAGTTGGTGGATGAATCACAATCAATCTTTACTTCTGAGAGGCTCATCTAGGACAATGTCCTTATTGCTTTTGAGATGATTCATTCAATGCGTCGAAAGAAGAAAGGGAAGATAGGTGATATGTCGCTAAAGATTGATATCAGTAAGGCTTAAGATTAGGTTGATTGGCGATTTCTAGATAATATACTTTGCAAGATGGGTTTTAACGAAAAAGTGGGTTAGTTGGATGCAAATGTTTGTCAATACTGTCCACTATTCGTTCGTGGTGAATGATAATATTGTCGGTCTGGTCATTCCTAGTCAAGGGTTAAGGCAGGGAGACTCTCTTTCCCCTTATCTTTTTATTCTTTATATAGAGGGGTTGTCAAGTTTGCTTAATCAGCCGAATAGAAGAGGGCAGTTGCATGGCGTTCGTGTAAGCTATAGATCCCCGTTCGTCTCTCATTTATTTTCCGCAGATGATAGCTTCCTTTTTTCTTTGAGAAGCCCGGGAAAAAATGTGATGTTTGAAAAATACTCTTAACCCCCTGAAACAAACTTGAATCAAAGCATTTAATAATATGAAATCAGGGATCTCTTATAGTCATAATGTTCGGGTGGAGTTGAGGGAGGATAATAACATTCTTCGTGTTTCTCATCCTCTCAATACTGGGAGGTGCTTGGGTCTCCCATCGTTAGTGGGTCGATCAAGAAAGAAATTTTTACGTATATTATTGATAGGTTGTGGTTGAAAATTCAACATTGGCGTGGGAGTAAAAACTCTCCAAAATCGAAA